>JASANE010008037.1:0-10720 GCA_030248225.1 Trileptium ribeirensis | reverse complement strand
TGGTTATCGAGGTTGGTCAGGTGAACCAGGCTACATATTGTGTGTTGTAACAGAAGGTAATGTAGTCATAACGGCATTCATCTACGACCACCCAGTTCAAGCACGGCGACGAAAGTATCAGCTGGTGTATCAGTATGGTGCTAAACGGGTGTAAATGAAAATAGATGAATATTGTGTGTTAATTGTATGTTTTTGTGTTTAATAAAAAATGAGAAAAAACGTCACGGCAGCCTATAGCCGTCTGATGAGGCCCTTGGTACGGCCGAAACGTTTATCACCAGACTAGCAATATGCATATATGTATGCTATATATACATTAAATACATGTGTTACATGAGTATACGTATAGCAAGCCAACATCTATCTCAGATCAATTTAAAGTTATATGTATGTTTATGTGTGTATGTATTTATTTTCATATATCCTTATATATATAAAGTTGACATATTTATACATGTATGCTAAACATATATGCCTACACATATATACATATATAAATCCACCATCCCCATTACACCATCACCAACCGCCGACCTCCGCCGGCGGGGGGGGCAAAACCAGCCTTTTTCATCTACTGTGGGGTTGTAGCGGGAAACCTTAGCGGAGTAGGAAACTGCAACTTGCATACTTCTGCATGCTCAGCAACTTACTGTTCCCCACATGACTAGGGGCAACAGCTAATGGTCTAGGAAGTTACGGTTACTTTGCGCTGTCTAAAAGACAACGGATCTTTGGCATGCGATATCCTTAAAACTGGGTGGTTCTCTTTAACACCTATGCTCGGTATTACTATGTGATTTCGTCTGGTTGTTTCTTGATTCCATTTATTAAGCAGTGGGCGCTGTAATTGAAATTGGTAAATTATTCCTTTTATTGGGCACTAAAAACTGGGTCGGTGGTTCCCTTTAGTGTGCGATATCCAAAAGGCTTTTTAGGGGGTAACCTGAAAAACTAGGTGAATTGTTATTTGGGCGGGCGACAAGGGGCGTCTACGACAGATGAACGTGTTGCGTTTGGGCATCTGCGTGCCGCAATTTGGTGTACGCGACAAATGAACGACAGTGGTGTCATGACACGTTGGCGTGCGGTAATTCGTCGTCCGTGACACTTGGATTTGGAATTAAGTGTCCGAGACAACTGGACACATGGAATTGAATGCTTGTACAGCCATCGCAGTTTGGGCTTATTATATGTGTTCAAATCGTCAATGAGTAATAATTCGGTTCCTGGCGTAGCGGGCCATATGAGGCCAGACACACCTAACGTGCACACGATACATGCCAAGCAGTGGTCGCTGTTGCCGAGCCGATATCACTTCTAACCTCTGTTTAGTATACGCGATATAAAATAGCGAACGATGTTCAGTGAAGGTATGGTTCCGCTTACTCTCACTAACAAAATGAATAGTAGGGGCTCCAAAAGTTCCACAGCATTTTGTAGTAAAATTTAGTGAAATGTACTCCACTTTTCTTAGAAGCGACAATCAAAATAACTAAATGAACAACGATGCCACTCGAAGGGCATATTCTCACAGGGATTCTTCAGGTTCAGGACAAATCTTAACGACTTTTGTCATCTAGTTAAGAAGCTAGAGCTATCTGAGTCTAAAAAACCAAGTCTTGTTGCACTTTAGGATACGGCAACCTAAAGTGCCATACTAATACCCCTAAAGTGCGACATCACTATATATATGCTGCAAAGGTGCTACCGTGCTACCGTACTATTCCAAATCAGCGATAGTGACATCAACTACTATGTTGTAGCATAAAGCCAGTGTATTTCTGTAACCATATTTTGTAAATAAGTGTCATGCTAAATCAGTTAGTCCACTTTTCCTGGCAGCATCGAAAAATGATCCATCACACTCCGTGAAAGTCTTGTTATCGCAAGTTATGCCTACAAACTAGCGCATAAACAGCAATTCTCCATAACATATATATCATACAAAAGCATGCCACAAATATATCATACACTGCCTTTTAACGTCGAAAATGTGTAATATGATCTTGTTCACGTTCTGCTTCTGACGCTTTCTGGTTGAACCCCCTAGTTCATCACGAAAATGTATCTAGCATCATTCCTGACTGTATCATTTTTACGTTTATCACAAGTCAAAAACGTCCAATCACAAAATTTTGAGATTTTTGTACACATCTATATTGTCATACTATGGCTTAGAATGTGACACACATTTAATCTTAGTATATATGTTGGTGGATATAAGGCGGCTCTACGATCAAAGCCGCATGAAGGTCGTTCTCTGGACACACCCCGCAAATTCATGCGTCGAGTGCGCCGTTACATATGTTCATTCGATTACTTACTCGGTGATGGAGCTCGGGCAATTATCGCCCCGCATTGGGACATCGGACAGGACGATACTGCTGAATGGCACGACGAATTCACCAACTTATTCCAAGACATAAAACTACAGTTTCCCGACAGGATGTCGAAATCATCAATGCCTGATTACCCATCCGAACTAGAAGAGCCATATGCGTGGGAAATTAACTCCGGTGAAAACGAAATTGCGTAACCCCGTTTTACCGAACCCTATATCGGGTTCCTTCATAAGTGGGTTCAACAGAACCTGCCATCCAATGCCTAGGGTTAAGGCATTAGAAGGTAATTTCGCCGTGACGATCTGACCACTAACCATCTACTAATAACACCTGTGGTAAACCCAAACAGGATGTATCGTACAAGGTAGTCATAATTATATAACCGTGTACTAGTAACTCATGAATTTCGTATTTGATTACCTATCTTGCATTTATCTTGGTCATTTAAAATGTCTGTTTGTGCGTAACTCGACCATGGCACCACGGCTGAAATCATTGTATAAACTAGTCTTGATCATTCAGTGTATTCTTTCAAAAAGTAGTAAAAAGTCTTTTTCGCCCCTCAAAAATATAAGAGGAGGACTTTTAGTATTTTAGTAGAATCGCTGGAGGGAGCCCCGGTTATGCCTAAAATCAGGACAAAAGAAAGCATCTCTAAAAGCTTTTGCAAAAATTTAATAGGTCAGGACCATAAAGCACGGTTGAGAACAGCACTTGTTAGCACGATATTACGACTAAAAGCTAAATTAAGCAACGAAGACAACCTTTCATGTACGATATTGTGCAATATTATCTGTACATATGGTTTAACTTATTATTGGGTCGTAGTTTACCTACCGGTCGTCCATGATCCTTTTTGAAAGGCTCTCTGTTGGCAAGGACCCCCATTGTAGGCATGAACTTTGATAATTGGGACAATAACTAGAGAAAATTGCTTCCGACCCGCATAATTAAGTCCGAAAATTTCCATTTAAAAATATAAGAGATGTAACAGGACCGTTCCGGACCGTTACGTGCGCGTTGCAGAATTCCGGCGTTCAAATTACTTAAATGCGTCTCAAATCGAACCAGACATGGCTTGTTGGAACGAAATTTTCGCATGTTGCATAGTGCCATGGTCATTAATAATTGCGTTGCTTATTGATATTGAGTACATTCATTTTTGCATTTGCTATGCTATGAAAGACGGAATATAATAGAGTCTTTAACTGGCAGCAAGGGAAAACCTGAACGGAACTCGACTACTTTGTCCCATTTCCCCGTTGAAAATTCAGAGTTCCGACTGTCCCGGGATAGGAGACCATCCATTAACCGAGCTAGACCATTACCACGCTACAGATAGAAACCAAAAATATCAAGTTTACGCAAGTTGAACAACATATGTAACATGGTCCAGCGTAATACACATCGCCATGGTCACGGAAACGACGAAAAGCTAAAAGTTTAAATCATGGGGTACGGTAGTGTCTGATTACTCGGAAATGACGGTAACCGGGCTCGTTTGTCGGCCCGTAGCCGTCTAGTGCCTGAAATTTCGGGAAATGACCCGAGTACTTTTCGATAGGGAATTTGACGGGTATCCTGCTGAGGCCAAAATGGCTCTAATCGCACCTGGACTTAAAACTTTAAATCAGCAGACAAACACGACAAACGGAAACTAACAGCCGCTACTTATGCTAAGTTTGGCTGATGACAATGGTCCGGAGTAGATATAACTTAGGTATATGTATAGATATGTGTGTGTTTATATACTTGATTTTCACGCCCTGGTACTTCCGTTTCTCGCCCCTACCGGACAAGTCCTCTCTTTTTCACAGTATCGGTCTACGGTGCGAGATCTCAGTGTTTCCTCGTCCTCAACGCCCCAAAATCGCTTGATTAGCGACCTGGTAACCGGTCTCTCCTCTTACCGCCGAATCATCGATCGGAATTCTGGACGTCCTTGCGTAGGCTATCCTTTGTGGCATCTAACGTGACCAAGCGGGTCTCGGCCTGACAAGTCATCCCGCTTTTATATGAGTTATCTTTCTGTTTTATAATGCACTACGACAATCTGACATAAAATCCCGTCTGTTTTGCCTCAACCCGGTACTCGATCCCTGGCTTCAAATGTGCACATGCGACCCCTCGTTCAACTCGCCTGCTTTTGGCGAGCACAACTATATACGGCGGGCCTCCGCCCGACTTCTCGCTAGCCCGTCACAACCCGCCAAAATTCTCCTTGTCTGAAACACCAACTGAAGGTGGGTACATAACGCCCGAAAATTTATTTCCAAATCAAAAATAGGCAAACCGCCCCTCATTGCATTCGTCGAGACATCTCCAAATATAACCGGCGGGCCTCCGCCCGTTGCTCTGTTAACACGGGACGGCCGACGAAAGTGCCCCCATCACCGTTGACACTGTCTCTATCTGTGATGATTTAGTGCCCCTCTAACGGTTGCCTTTCGGACAAGGACGTCATCCCTCGTTTGAATCGCCCTTCCAAGGCGAGTCCATTACAGCTAAACTAAAGTCATTACATGAGTGTAGGTGAATTTCGGTACCGAATGTAATAATGTTACGAATATTCGTGCATAAGCATTTGCATGTGTCTTTCTCTCAAAGAATTGAAAACCTTTAGTACTCTTTTAAAATCAATCCAATATTTGTCGACGTTGTAGTTAATGAACTAATCATTGGTACATTAGTGTCTAATATATTTGCGTGTGGCGTTAATGTCGTTTTAGAAACCTCTTTCTTATTTATTATACTAGATGCTTGGCACGGATCGTTGGGTTTCTACACTTCTCGGACCACATATTCAACCTAAAGCCTGTGATAATGTGATCTATACTTGTATAATTCTGCTCGTTACTATTTGTAAACTACATAGTCTCGACAAATATAAATAATATAAATTCATCGTGTATCAATTCACATCGATAGGATAAACGGCATAGCAAGGATTTCAATCATCTTTTTGTGTCATGTTTACTCCCACAATGATTTATACGTTAGGAGCATCATTTATTTGCTTATAACAAAAACGATCTATATGTAGAAATCCAGCTGCCTTCGGGAGTTGAACAAGTACACGTTTTAACAAACATGTCTTGCATTACTTGCCGCTTATTTGAACTGTGGTGCGAGTTTCCCGGAGGTTTAAAACGCTGCAGATATTATAGTTTTAATAATATATAGCGTGTAGAAAGTGACTAATATCAATGAACCGAACCAACGAGGTAGTAATGGAAAGCTAGCAACAATTTCGCGCTTATCAAAAGTAAAACCGTTACAAAATCAGTACACTTTTGAATAACGATTTGGATCACAATGTATATCTTAGCCCTTTCTAGTTTGTTCGGCCACGGAAAATTCATAAATATTGCTGCAGCAGTTATTTAGTTTACTCGAAGGTTACGCAACAGCAGAGCAACAATTAACGGTCGCTATTACATAAGGCAAACCCAACGGTAATAATGGGTAATGGTAAATTGTACGGCTATATCTATATTTTGTATATAAAGTATATTGTAGGAATTGCTGTACGGATGTGGCTCTAATGTGCATAGTGCATATGTTTATATTACATTTGCAAGCGTTTATGTGGTTTGTGTAATACTCATGTTTTGTTGTAACAATATATTTATGTATATAATTTATTTATAACGGTATTGCGTTGTAATATACACGACGTACGTGTATTGTTTATTGCATTTCAATTTCTCCTTTTTACGCTGTTAAAATATGTTTGTAAGCTGGAGAACAAGGCAAATATTTTTCTGTAGAATATATATCTTTGAAGCGACATGGCTTTCTTTTACTTTTCCTTAAACATACATCATACGACAAACTGAGTTAATACAGCACTCGACAATGCACACAGATCTCATTTGAGGACTTCGTGCTAATCGTTTCAGAGAGAAATTTGGAGACCCATGTAACCCACTTATAGAGGTAGAATCCGGTTTTAATTTTCATATAAGTTACAATATAATTAAGTATTCTAAGCTTCGAATTCATTAGTTTTATTGGTGTTCGTCCGAAAACATAAAAATGTTTGGTTTTAAGAATTATGTTTCACATTTAGCTGATAGGTAGAATTGACAAATGGTCGCCCGCGAAACGAATTTTCCAGTTGTGCTAGTGCTCAGAGAACACAACATAATTTAATTAATAGCTGTAAGCATATTTCACCATCTACTGCTATTTTCAAGTTTTCTGCTTAATATACTTATGTTTTCGTTGTAATGATATGGTAATTTATGTAATTTATTAGTAACAGTGTTGCGTCGTAATATTATGTATTGTTGCAGAAAAATAAAAGATTGGCAAAAATGGTTTTGCAGTCTGATTTAGGGCACTGTGTTCCAAAAGCTGTTCAGTAGTATGTATAATACATTGTGGCTCATAATGCAGTTGTTTGTATTAGAAGAAGTTTGACAAGTTGCAAAAACCTAGCTAGGTGTGTAAGCAACGACATAGAACTTTCAGGATACACATATCAGAGGTGTGCCTGGGTCACCATTTTATGAGCCATGAAGGGAAGTGATCAGGTCACAATAGTGACCAGCGACATAGCTAATTTCCAAAGTAGCCAACGTGTAGTGATGCTGCGAATCCGTAAAAGATGGTGCTTATAATATATGCTTGACAAACCACTAGTTAGACGGGTTGAAATTACATTTTCTGTACGGCCGCGATATTACACACTCCATAGACTGAAGTGAGTGTTTAAGTGATATGTATGCCAAAGCTATGAGCGGGTACGGGTGCCCGGGGCCCCGGCAAATATGGGCTCAAATGAGTGGGGAGTAGATGAAAAAGGCTGGTTTTGCCCCCCCCCGCCGGCGGAGGTCGGCGGTTGGTGATGAGTCATCATTGCTGTGTAGATATGGGATTGACGTAAACAACGCTATTGTGATATAAATATATGTATATAATAATGCCGAACGTATATAAATAAAAAATTTTGTAGAACCTAAATATATATTATACAGCATATGGCGGAGTGATGTGTATGTAAATATATATTTTTGATGAAGCATATGGAGGAATAGAGATATAATATATAATGTGGCTAGGAAGTAATTGTTTATGTAATTATTAATGATGCTTGAAGTTGTATAACGGCGAAAGGATTACGAAATCGAGATTATATTTGGCGACATGTATGTATGACGGTGATCTGTTGACGTTCCTGTGTATCTTACCACAACTTACTCGGAAGCTGGTAAATGTTACGACATTTTTGACAAATGGCTGTCCTAAATATTATTGCTTTCTAAATTGAAGCTAGCATATCAGAGCTTATGGTTTGACATTCTGCTGCATAGATTAACATATGGTTATTTAAATGTCATGTCCGGTACATGCTCCAGGATTAGGTCTTCCTGAATAGGTTTTTTCAACATTATTGGCTGTTGGCTGTTAAAAACAATATATAGTCCAATAATGACGTCACCATATATTGAGCATATTTCGAAATAGTTTTCAAAATCTTGTGCAATATGACGACACTCTGGATATATAAAGCGTGGTACAGCGGGCTATTTTGTCAGTACGCTGTTTACTTTGGTGTGATTAGGGTGTTCAATCGTTTGCTCTAGTTAGCACAATATCACTCTGCTTATAGTACATACATATATAATATAGATTTAAAGTTTTTGACATCTCTGAGAGGCAAATTATTAAATAAAATAATTTCTGACACATTTAGTTTACATAGCATGTACACAAGAGTCAATTATTAATAAAAGTGTGAACCTTCAGCATATTTATTATATACAAAGTTATTCTTATATCAACCCAACGAGTTCAACCTGCCCCTACACAAGTTTTATACTTTGGGAAATTTTGCATTTTTATCCCCATCTCAGCTCCATCCCAATTTTCATCCGTTTTCTCTAAGTCCTCTTTTTATTACTTGTCCTCCTCTGGTTTTGGCTCAAATGGGGTAATTTGGGTCGCTGATTACAATGGTAATGGTTAGAATAGTGTTAGATTTTTAAATTTTTGGCAGGGGGTGTGGGGTCAAAATTAAAATTTCTAGTAGAAAGGTCAAATTTGGTATTCTGGGGTAATTTGGGCCGCTGATTTCAATGGTAATGGTTAAAAAGACATGCTTAGGAACGAAATACGACTATGTTATTAATACAACCATATGCCTATCACTTTAGTACACCCACAATTGACATTCTACCCACCAGCGCGTGGTCTTGTTTCACAGCATTTAAGTAGCGAATCGCTCATATTTTGCATCATTTTGGTTTTGACGTCGTTCAGTAAGGTGACTTAATTTTAGTTCCTTTCAGAAGCTTATTTTAACGGTACTAAATCCTTAAAAGGTTATGGCCCTTAAATGTGAGCAATGCAAATTAATATTCAGTCGTCGTGATCATTTAACTCGGCATAATAACAGTATACATAGCGGTACAATGACGTTCAAATGTAACATGTGTGGTGCAATCGTCTCGCGCAAGGACGTATTAATTCGCCACCAAAGACGACATCATCCTACATCCACAACTACTCTATCGTCGGCACCAGTTACAACAACAACAGTTTGCGAACCAACAGCAAAACGGCAGCGCACAATGGAGGAACTAAATGGTCTCGAAACAATGGCAGCGTCAATCAATCGGTTTTCGCGCAAGCAACAGGCTTCAATAATCGAACGCAACGGAACAGTCGAACTACACAAGTGGTTAAAGGCGTTGAAGGGATACATCACCAGCTACTACCTCGTACCTACCGATGTCATCGGTGATCTCTCCGTATTTCTCAATCAATCCCGGCCGATTCTCGAAAACCTGTTACATCATCATCGTGGTCGTGGTATCAAGTTATGGCTCAGCATCCAGTGTGTCCTCCGGAAGTTGGATGGCAATCAAATAACAGTGCATTTCAATAACAAGGTCCGCATTATACTTCCCGGATCTATCGTTGTGGAAGAACTAACATCTATTTTTACAGAGTTAATCAAGAAACTGGATGACTTTGAGGCAATGGGATCAGGATGGGTCCTCCAAGATGTGCGGCACGGTGATGTTCATATAAACGTCTACCAACCTCTTCGCGGATCATCTTATTTGGAGCTACCATCCTCCCTTCGCAATAAGCATGCAATACTCAACATTCAGAACAATGACGACAAGTGCTTCATTTGGTCAGTGCTCGCTTCTAAACATCCAGTCGATCGTAAACGGCATCCAGAAAGAACAAACAACTATCAACCCTTCATGGATGAAATTAACATGGATGGAATCACGTGTCCGGTAACTTTGCAGCAAATCCCGAAATTCGAACAACAAAACAGTGTCGCGGTGAACGTATATGGATTCGAAGACGGTATCATCTACCCTCTATTCATATCAAATACTAAATTCCGACATTATGTTCATTTGTTGTACTACAGCGGACACTATTGTCTCATTCGGAGCTTGGATGCATTATTAAATACCCAGCGTCGAAAGACAAACAAATTATATTTTTGTGATAAATGTTTGGTCCCATGCTATACTGAAGAGAAACGAAGTGATCATATGCTTCACTGTCGCAATAATCAACCAACGAGAGTCGAGATCCCCCCACCGGATTCCACACTACAATTCAGCAATTTTCATCGGATGCAAAGAGCTCCATACGTAATATACGCGGACTTCGAATGCGTGCTACAAAAGATCGACACATGTAAACCACCACCGACTGGATCATATACCAGCAACTACCAACGACATACCCCATGCGGTTATGGATTGGTGGAGGTATTTGGGTGCTGCAACGACAAGGTCAATATCGGTGATCCCGTTGTCTACCGGGGTGGCGACGCGGTCAAGAATTTTCTATTGAAAGTTATCGAATTGTCAAATCAATTCCAGCAAAATCATATGGCTAATCAAAAACCGATAGATATAACGAATGAGGATCGGATTAGCTTCAAGAACGCAACATGTTGTTATTTATGTGGTGGTTTCATGAAGAAAGAAGAAAAGGCAAAAGATCATTGTCATCTGTGCAGTCGTTATCGTGGTGCAGCTCATCTGAAATGCAACATCGGATACCGTCTCAGTCGTGACGTTACGGTGATATTTCATAACCTCCGAAGATATGACGGTCACCTCATAATGCAACAAATTGGTGCGATTTGTAAAAAAGAAGGTGTGAATATTGAGTGCATCGCTAAAGGGATGGAAGATTATATGACATTTGCAATCAAGCGGAAGTCGAAAAAGAGCAAGAATCAAAGTCAACTAGGTGGTTTTCAACGCGTAAAGAACCCGTTCATAATGGATGAGGCAGATGATGACGACGATGATGACGATCAGTGTTGGGACGAAAATATGGAGGGAGTGGATTTTATATTGGGTAATGATGAATATCATGATGACGATGAA
>JASANE010008035.1:0-24039 GCA_030248225.1 Trileptium ribeirensis | reverse complement strand
TCGTGTTTTTGTAGGCTTAACCGTGGACATACTCACAAAGTCTGTATACTGCGCAGTGCACATGTGCTGAAATTGTATTAAGGTCGCAACCGCGAGATAAATTTGGGAGGGGAGGTGCGGGACGGACCGCGGACTTCAGATCGGTGTACGAGTATGTATGTAGGATATCACGTGTTAATATGTACATACATGCTTGACCAAATTGGTAGATTCATGGGTCCGACCAGCATGGCCATCCCCTAACCATTTTTGTATGGACTTACTGTAAGGGCAGATATAACGGGATGGACGTACGCCCCCCCCTTGGGCTTTGACAAAATTTATTTGACCTAAGATATAAGAATTTCGCTTTTTATCCTTTACGCATATTTCCAATGAACAGAGTGATTGAGAGTTAAGGAAGACACGAAGATTTCGCTCTCCAGGCCTTCAATGCGGTTAACAAAGTTATCTATCCAGGAGATGCCTTCTTTTCGAGAGCTACTACATCCGCCATTGACATACTATACAAGATTGACAAACTTGAAAGATTTCTGGGGGATGAACTTCATGGCCGTTCCAACATGCATATTTATGAGATGGCCGTGTTCGCCTCCCCTTTGATGTTTGCGCCCCTGTTTTGTATAAATAAACGCTGCGACTGACACAAGTTTTGCACGAATAATAAGGACAATATATGTTACCATGTCATGTGCTGTGTGCACACGCTCAATCGTCTGTGAACACAGAAATACAAAAAACTACATCATCTACTTTTGTTACGCTAAAAACTTGGAACCAGATAACAGTTTAACGCTACAGGCGAGAAATAGCACTGATTTACATTGTGAAGTTTTGTATTACATGAGTTTGTCCCAAAGTGTATGTTATATGAAATCTTTTGTTTTGCTTAGCTAAGACAGCAACAGTTCGTAGATAGCTTAATGATTTTGTGTACGCCACGTTCAATTATGTAACCAAGGTTCAATTTCTATACCGGCTTGAATTTTTTTAAAATAACACCATCCACAAATTCGGGCTTTAATAGTTCAAACTGATTTCATATGTTGATAGAAATACATAGTACACCAATTAAGTGGATATAGCTCAGGCTGCGGGTTACACGTCTTATAGTCTCAGCGTCATATCAGTATTGAAGCTATATACGCAAAACATATTATATAGCCCGTGTTTTTGTCCGCAATAAAGGTAGAACATTTTCTGCTTGTCAGCTGGTTTAGTGTGTTTTTATTTGATATCTAATTTAGTGCGCACTTTGCTTGTCTTATATTTCCAAGAAAAGGCTACATCTATGTTGTTTTTACTCGACACAAAGTGTTCCACGCCGTACGTACACGATGGCTATCTAAAGTATAATGACATTGGAATATTGTACGCTACTTAGAAGCCATATTTATTTATACACAGTCTGCGTAAAAACTGCGTTCCTCATACATAGTTGTGGCCTTGAAAAACACGCCAGAATGAGGCGCTGCATATGTTTAAAACATAGCAGAAGCGAATACTAGAAACGTCGGATCTAGATTAGATTACGCCATAAACAAGGAAATAATTGATTACGCAATGAAAATGTTGGGTTTGAATGAATAACTGTATTTCATGTAGCCACGATACTGGTATTTTCCGTAAGGCGAAACGAAAAGGAAGTTAATTAATGTATACATACGCTATCTATTAACATGTGCATATTAAATCATGTTCAACATTTTCCATGCCTTTTCTTAAGAAAACTTACCAAGTCTAGAAGAAAACAAGAGGTCTATTCAACGAATCTATAAAACATTAGAGTCCGGTATATATTGATCAATGGTGTACCATTAGGGCGGAGGTGTGTTAAGCTAGATATACCAAATTTTTAATTAGAGAGATTACCAAATTGGGAAAACCACAACACAATGGCGAACGCATCTTTTGAAACTAATAACATTTGTGTAATTTTAAAAAGCAGCATTTTGTAGGAGCAAGGATATTTTTATTCCTAAACACTTGTCTGACCTTCGCTGGTTCTCGCGAACGTCATGATTAAATCATCATAGTCCTAGGACTAGCCAATTCCGACATATCGATGGCTCCTTTTGTTGTCCAAGATTTTCTAACAATCTTTCCATCAATGGACAACTCCGTATACAAAAACAACGACGTATAGCAAAAATTTTTACCTTCCAATTTGGGCCTAAAATTGGAGAGTCAGATTCTAGCTCTCATTCTAGAACCACCGTCTTCTTATCAGACTATAAACTATTCAAATGACAGGTTGTTATAATCTAGATACTTTTTAATAAGTCTTGCCTTCTGCAAAGTTGCTAACATTGCTAGATATTACATTAAATAGGTCCAACCGTGGAAGTTAACATATAATCTCACGGATGCTTCTAATACAGAATTATAATGCGACATTCAATGCGTTGTTAAAATTGTTATGACCATAGTATTGAGATTACAGCTATACGTTCAGAAGCTATTAATAATAAGACAAACGTTTAGTTAAATTATTCCACACAATCGTGAGGTACATACGATAATAGCAAAACTTTGAATTATTTTAGTCTCAAAAAGAAAAATGCTTTAATTCTATTTCTATGCAAAGGGCTAGACCGAGAGAAGCTGAGGTCGTAGTGATTATTATACACTGCTCAAACGTAAAATTTGAACCAGATTTCACCAGTCATTAAAAGCTTGTGGCTAATGACATAGAGTCTGCCAACATAAGGGTTCAAAAGTTTATTATGTGCGACGATGTGGGAATGGGAACAGTTAAATTTTAATATTTCACAATTTTCCTCATTGTTGCTTAATTTTCTACGTTTGTGCTTTTTATCCCCAGTTTTTTTTCAAAAATATCTCTAATTTTTTTGAATTTGTGTCTATTTTCCCAATTTCCCCTTGTTTGCCGATTTTCGTAAAATTAAACTACGCTGGGGAGGTAGGAGTAACAGCGCCTGGACCGCCGCAACGGGGGAGGGGGGAGATTAGACAACCTGCAGGTGGTTGGAATGGCACTACGTATCCGGTAGTATCGTTCGACGCGTCCGCGCGGTCATCCCCTCCCAGAAGCATGTATGATATGCAATGAAATGTGAAATCATATGAAATCTGTGCATGATGGCTTGGTAACGCGTACCATTTCTGCCTCTGAATTCGCCAAATACGCTGATCCAGCTTATTTTGTTTACTAAATTAATGCCTCGTATTTTCTACGATAACTCTATCTGTAAAAATAGTCCTCATTCGCTCATGGCTTAGACTAAGAGGTCACATAAGACTTTTATAAAATTAAATTTTAACCCAGAATTTGGTGACAAATATTTATACAAATAATGGCAAAGCCTACGCCTCACTTCGGTTTAGGCTATTTCGGCCGCAAGTTTTTTACGTGTTTTCGCATAATTTTTACTTAGCCCAACGTGTAATTGTTCAAAAATTGTAAAAGTACAACAGTAATTTTTTGTTTAATAAACATTTTTGTTGTTGTACTTATAAGTAACATGCCTTCTTAGGAAGGACAAGAATTAGCTTACATGTGGTGTCATTTTGTTGACAGTGTGTCATTAAGTATGCACAGAATTTTACATAATAAAATTTAAAACAAACAATTTAAGTCACATCGCAAACAGAAATATTATATATATTATATGTTCTTCGTATAGGTTTGATAACTCCAAAGCTATGAGCAAGCAGTTTTGCGTCTCGTGAAAAACCAGATCGTAGCGTGAAAATCTTGTTGATTAACAGCAGCAACTTGGTAGAGAACATGGAAGCATTAGTTAAACATAAGTATTAAACCCTATTGATATTATATAAGACTATTTGCTGCGGAAGTTGTTGTTTCATTTCACTGCAGCTGTCGGTGATTTGCTGTTATTTAGAAGTAATTTTGATTCATTATACACGAAAACAACTATTATATAATCGAATTTATAAGTCTGCTTGATAAAAATCACTGTCGCTGGCGTCACAAATATTTTACAGAGTACGGAGACCTAATAATTATTGTAAAGAATTTTGTAACAGAACGACAATGAAAAATATACACAAAATAGAAAAATACTAACATAGATAAAATGAATTAATGATTGTCAAACAGCTCATTTGCGAGGCAAAATTCAAGTGGTATCTCTGAATTGTTTATGATAGCATTCACAGAGATAATTTCAGGAATTACACTTAAAGTTAAATCATGATTTATATTTATCACAAACATAAATATAAGTCTGATCAGCTATCGTTGTTTGGGCCGCAATAGACTGTTAAAGTGTTTCAATACCAGAATATAATTTAACCATTTAACACATCGCTAAACATGTTTTTCCTTTAAACTTAACGCTAAGGTGATAATTGTGCATCCCTTTGAACTGTTATCACGAAGTGTATGTCTTCTTTATATATATTTTATGTTACACTGAATAGTTTGGGCCATAAATTCAGACTTTTACGCCGACTTCGGAATACTTTAACTGTTTTCATTTGAGTTACAATACTGTTTCACTGTGTTTATCTGTATGCGATTTATATTGGTAAGAAGGAAATTTTAAGATTGACACCTGTAGTTAATAATACGTGACTGGTTCGTATTTCGCGCAACAAGATCTGCGTAGGAATTTTACACAGTGAATCAGTCCTGTTTAAAAGTATTGCTACTTGAACCAAACCCTTTTATTTCTGCGGCACCTATATAGAGTGATATTCCAGCTTCCAATGGAGATGAGCACAAACAGTATTAGCAGTTATATATATTATATATATATTGATACAGATATAGATATAGATACTAGAACTAATTTTGATAAATTGTGTGATCGATATTGTTTATCCAAAAAACAAAACTATATAGCTGGTACATAAGTCAAACTAAAACTTTTTGCGGATAAAATTTAAATGAAAACCGGGGAATGGGCTGTCTATTATATATTATGGCTCATGTCTATGAATAGTTTTGATAATTAGTTTATTCTGTCTATAGTTTTTGGCCCTAGAATCAGGTGTCACCACGATTTATGAATCGGAAATTGAGAGTACAAGCGAAAACTGAGTGCGCCAAAACTCTTTTCACCAATGTAGATAAGTTAAGCGTCAAAATATATGTATTCTTTTTAAAACCGTTTATAATTACACGGACAAGTGTTACGATTACAATCATTCATTATAGAAACATATATATTATATACATAAATTCTTGGTTTCTTAGTGCTTGACTTCCCGATGATGAAAAATTATACATATATTAATCAGTAAGAAATTGGCTTACCCTGTCCGCCGTACTCATAGCAGTGAAAATAATTATTACTGCTTTATTGAAACTTTGCTTTCACGATTCCCATATGGCATCACCATTAAAACTTTAAAAGCTTTTTAGCTGAGTAAAACCTGTTACAGTGCTCAAATTTTAAGACCTTAATATTTCACTGATCTTTCATTATCAATATATAAGAAATGTTACATTAATATTTCTGTGTGATTTATTTATATTATTTGAACCATGTATATATGGTTTAAAATGTATAAAACATCCATTGAATAAACATCTAGAAATTACATGAGAGATATAGTTGCGCACATGGGCGTACACAGGAGGCCACAAATCTTGATCTTGCATCCCTTCAAAATGCCAATACTGCGCACGCCCGTGGTTGTAGGGTGGGTTCCTATAGTTTCATTTATAGAAAATTTTGAAACGTATAAATTTTGTGATATTGTCAAAATGTCTGATTGCACACAAATGGCTTAAATTTTTCATTCTAAGGATTAAAATATACAATTTTTTTGTAGATACACCAAATCAATAGATGCAAACTGACATTCGTGAAATATTTTCACTGACCAGCATATAGAAATTTTTGAAATCCATTTCTGCTTTTAAAAAGCATTGGAGAAGTAACTATTAATTCAGCATTTGAGATTTCTGTATTGTTTCAATTTCTATCAGGTTTTAAACCTTGTTTTAAAAAGATTTTTTAATTAATTTTTTTAGATTTTAAAAAGTTAAGTAGATGTATCAGTAAATAGTCTAAATTGGTTCGGTTTTTTAACATTGTCAACAACTGATGATTGTAAGCTGTTACTGCTAGGAATGCTATTTATTCATTTCTTACATTGATTTATTTTTCATACTCAGACAAATACGTTGCTACAGTTTTGATGTTTGTAAGTGAATTTCCTGTTTACCAGAATTGATTTTTTATCAAGATTGATTTTGGAGCTTAGTTAAGATAGCTTATGCAATTTCGAAGGTGTATAATAATTAAATCTTAGCAAGAGTTTAACCAATGTTTTTATTGCGCTAGTTGAAGCAGCCATTTTTGCTTTAAAATCCCAACTGATCTTTCTGTTCTGAGATCTTTAACACATTTGTGCACTTCTTGGCACCGTTGTTCAACGTGGGGAGGGTATATAATTCGAGCTAGGAAGGGAGAGAGGGAGTGCGTGGCGGCGGAGTTGAGGAGGAGTGGGCATGTAACCTATAATTTTGCCCGATTGTTTCTCGTAGTTGCTCCAAAATATTGTCATAAATTTCTAAGCATATTTTGAGATAGGGAAACAAGTGAGAGAGGTAGAATGGGTGTGGGGCGCGGGGCTTAGGTGGATTAGATATGGTTTTAGGGATTCAACTTTTAGTTGAGGTTACTATGGATAAATATGTTCATATAATACTTTGTATTGAATTATATAAACGCTAACGATTTATATTCAACTGTACTTATATATAATAAATTTGTTTAGGGTTGCATCGTGTTGTCAAATTCATACATGGTCGAGATCCGGATCCCAGGAGAGTAGCCGGGCCGCCGTGGAAAATACTGCCACGCCTTCGGCACATATGGGTTCATTCAACGACCTGTCAGGATGTAAGTGATTCTGGCTGAAGGGGTTCAGCGCCTCAGGAGGGAGGTGAGGTCTCGAGGTCCCAGGGGATAGACGTGCCCTGACGGAGGGGCTGTCGCGCGTTCGGCGCCTTTGGGTTCGGTGAACGACCTGTTGGATGTCAGTGATTCGCACCGAGGGAATACAGCGATTCAAAGGGAGGTAGCTCACAAAAATCTCTATGAACCTGTATAGTCAAATCGGGCTGAACCCGATGTGTTTTACTAGCCAGCCCAAAGCAGAAATAATCATAAGACCAACTTTACTAAGCTTTAGAAGTCATCATGGAATAAAATTATATGTCACTGTAAGTAACTGCGTTGCACAAGTCAGTAACCTCTTATAACTTTGAAATACTGTACACAAATCGGAACAGACAATTTCGAGTATTATTTCGAATAGGTGTTAGCTCTGAAGCAATAATTTTATGACTTGTTTACAAATTATAGTGTTTATGCCAAATTTTGTTTAACTTTCACGTTTTGCTGCGAACAAACTTCACACTCGCCGAGAAATATCACAAAAGCGTGCATGTATTAATTTGGAATATTTCTTAAACTTGATGATGATAAGAATATAGAGGTTTCGCAACTTTTGGACAGTATGGTAGAACTCTTCAACGGCATATTTCTCCAGCAACGCGAGTAAATTATGACATATCACACCACAAAAAGCTGCCTCAAACTATGGTACAAAGTCTGTTTTCTCAAAAGATTGGTTAGTCCCAAAAAGATATCTGCTATATTTTAGTGGTTTCCACAATTTTTTATGTTTACAAGCAATGCGCAAGCCGCCTTAGTCGGTTTAGAGACGAAATGGACAAATATGTATTGGTCGGTTTGGTATAACG
This sequence comes from Trileptium ribeirensis, assembly GCA_030248225.1. NCBI lineage: Eukaryota > Metazoa > Nematoda > Enoplea > Enoplida > Thoracostomopsidae > Trileptium > Trileptium ribeirensis. The sequence continues at coordinate 16,331 of JASANE010008035.1, read as the reverse complement.
CGAAGTCGTTAAAGCCAGGCTAAATAAAAAATGAATCTGTTAGCCTAACAAAAACATTACAAAATTAATCACCTGAAATACTTCAAATGTAAATTTATTTTTAGTAAAATAAGGTTACAAAAATCATTAGTTATCTACGTTTTACTTCCTCGTTTTTTCACCTACAATTAATAGTACCGTTTAAACCAAGTGTAACCAAGTTTAGGTTAAACCAAGTTTCGCGAAAACGAGTTCAACTTACTTTTCGAAAGAAATATAAATATAATTGATCAATCATACAATAAAACAATCTCATATCGCTGCTAATGGTTGTATTAACTATTTAAGACTGCTAGTTGCGACTCGTGAGTTGTAATAACAAATGTCACTATTCAACTTTATCATACCTTCATACCACCAGTCTCTGTTGAGATTTATTAAAGAATACGTATAAGTATGCTAGGCTTGTTTTTGTATTAACAATACGATATTTGGTTGTGACCATGCAGAGAACTTTTCTAGCTCTAATTTATAAGTCATTTGCCAACATTGTTTCATTTAATTGCAACTTTTTATATAGTCAAACTTTTTTTTAAATCTACCCAACCGAGTTAACTATAATCGAAGCGCGGACACAGCATATGTAAGTATTATCTTTCTTTATTTATTGAATTACATTTTAATGCATTTGTATATTAGCTTATATATGATTAAGTAACTACCTACCTCTTACATGGACCGAGGTCCGGAGCCCTAGCAAGGGACAGCTGAGGTCTCGGGGTGTTGAGGGAGAGAAGGTAGCAGCCTCAGGGGTAACCCTTATCCCTCCTATGAGCATTTCTGATTTATATGTATGGACATATTCGCGTATATGTATTTATATATATGAACATATGTATAAATCCGTATTCATATAAGAGTATATAAACATATCACTATATCTTTATTGGTATTTTAATATCCAACGCACATATATATTATGTTGGGCATCAAGGCGACATGGGTTTAAACCGGTTTTCGGTCGTAGACAATGTGTTTTGGCGCCTGCGGGACAGACGGCCGGCACATTACCGCCAAGCAAATTGCCTCTGATACCAAACAAAACACGCTCGGGTTTATGTTTTTTGTATTTTTTTATATCTAGTTATGCATTCCATGCCGCCTGGATCACTCACTTGGCATTCATGTTGGGTTTATTTGATTGCATTGTGGGTGTGATTTATAAATAAGTTGTAGTTTATTATTCATTTTTGTACATTTTGAACAACTGGGTTGAGAGAAAAGATTTACAGTTTTGTTTGGATTGATATAGCGTTTAGCTTGAACGTTCTTCTGCATATAGATTGCATTATATAGCTATTAATTGCTCGTAGAAAGCAGCGTATCTTGCTAATGGCTGGTGTTCATGTTATCACAAATATTCTTGAGATTTCAGACCTTCAACTTTAGTATAGATGAGCTATTAATGCGCGAATATGTACCGAAAAATATAATTCCGAGCGTGTTGTCGGCAAAATCTCAAATCATTATGATACGAATGTACCACATTTAGAATTCAGCATTAGAAAATGTTAACAGTGAATTTCAATTCACTATCAGTGCAACATTGGTAAATACAATGTCGCATCACATGTCTTGATGTGTTTGACAAGCTCTAACTTGAAATTAGCTTTGAAATCCCAAAGGCTCAAAATATGAACACTCACAAATTTTTGATAATGTTATTCCTCATACAATTATTACTTCAAGTCATCTTGGTAAATATAGCAGAAATTTATGCGGCGTTGAAATTACATTCTTACATTCTTTATCCATTCGCTGAAATTATGTGCTTCTACTACGGCTAGATATCAATTGGGATGGGTTTTGGCTTTGACTTGTTTTGACTACCCAAACTCCAATAAAGTTCTAGCGAGCTGTGAGGTATGCTCTGCGGTGAATATAAACAAATTTTTAACCGTTAAGTTCTTAAATGGACATATTTAAATAGATACATATCATGTGCAAAGTGATACACTAGCTCATTTTTTTGTGCAAGAATTGCGGTTGGTGTTCAATCTAAAAAGAAAGGTGTCCAATCTATGCTACTGTTATCCATTCGAAGGACATATACAAAAATACTTGCACTAACATCTATGAACCTTTGAAAACACTTTTTATGATTTATTAATATTCAGACTCATCAACTCATTCTGTAGTTACAAGTATTCAAATAACATTTAAAGGATTCACATAAAGGATATATCTAAAGGAATAGCTAACTCGTTAATTTGGACAGTTTTAGTTAAGAACCTAATACCTTATTCCTAATGTTTTCAGGTTCCGATGGTTGTCATACTTAAAGTAGTCACTATCACTATTTGTTTTATAAATAACGGCTAGATAGCAAGAGTCGTTGTACATAATCTCGTTGACTATACGTGTATGCCATTCATGCTGACGCTCCGATGTCTCAGGGGAAGTAGCCAGGGTTCGCGGAAGGGAGATTCATCTCAGAGGGCTACAGGTCCTTGGGATGGGAGGCCATCTTGGGGAGCGGGGGTGCTGAAAAATGTCGATGACTTCCCATTTTTGCCAATTTTACCTTGGTTTGTGAATTTTGGCTAAAATTCTCCGCAACGGTGGGTTGGGGCGGTGCACTGAGGGGGATTAGGACGCTACCTTACCCTCAGGGACTTATTTAGACCAGGGCCTCTGTGGGGGCAGGTGTGTCCCAGGCCTCAGGGAGCGTAAACCCGCCCCCACCAACCCCTGCTTCGGAATGTATGGTGTATGCGCTTCTTTTACTCCAAAAACTAGAATGTTGAAACCGATCTTCTCAAAATTTCTGTTTAGATTTTCAAGTGGACCTCTACGTTATCGGATAAAACATAGTCGATAGGGAGGTACGATGTTACCCCTAAAGCTCGGACTCCCTGAATCCAAATCTACACAACGCTGCAGGTGTCGGAGGTTAATCTTCAAAGGGTGGAACCCCACTCTAGTTAACCAGGCTCCGTACACACCCGCTCACACTGTGCTCTGGTAGGCAGATTTCGGTAAAAATTGGCAAAACAGGGTAAAAATTGCTACTAGATATTGCGGTAAAATTGGCAAAACATAGGAGAAATTTGGAAAAATTCATACCATATTGCCAAAAATTGCGGAAAGTTTTTAGCAGATTTGAAAAAAAATTCCTGAATATTTCAAAAATTCGCTCCCCACCCTCTCCCGAGACCATCTACATCCCTCAGCCGACGGTCCTTCAACATCTATGGCATATTAATGTTGTATCGTGCTCAGTTATGTTTTGTCAAAGATATTGTATAGCGCATCTTTTGTTATAGATTTAGTGGTATTTAGGTAAATTAATTTACTATATTGCAGCCGAAAATTGGACATGGTAATACAAATATTATATTGAATAGCGTTGTGCTGTCTTTCGGCGGTAATAATTTTACCACTTAAAGCTGTTGTCTTGTGAGTACACTTGGAATTAGATTATATATGATTCTCTGGAAGGCTGATAGAAATGCAATATTAGCTTTGCACTAAAGCTCACCTCGGCCTCCACGTTAGCTATTTGGGAGTCTTCATGATTTTACTTAATAAATATCAGTGCATTGGTATTCACGTCACGTATATACACGACATATAGCTTTGTTCTTTCTTATCGCACATGTATACATGGGGTTGGTTTGCATCTTAGGTATTTAGTAATGAACTATATTATCAGCTTCACTAAATACATTTCCCAGTGTGATCAATTTATCGCGAAGAGTTAAATTGATTCCCTTGAAAACCATGCGCGGGGTATTTATTATGTTGAGGGTAGTTATATAGTAGTGAAACTAAAATACGTTCATATTCTAGCTGGTAACATATGTTAAAAATCATTTACATAAAATAATATAAACTATGTTCGCATCACTAGATTCATTGCATTCTTTGAAAGTGCGGTTAGATTGCTAAGTTTTGATGGTGCGTCAGTTTTTGTGGACAATCAAAGCTTTCTCTCGCACGAGCACCGATATCGTAGTTTATATCTTTACAAGTCTCGTTTGTGTTTCTACAAAAATCCCTGTTACATCTTAAAAGCTAAAACGAACTAACCGCCGCTGTTAACATGTCTTCATAGCTTCATGGTTACGTTTCATACAGAGACCGCAAATGCGACACGATATTTCGGTTCAAATCTTGATTGTGGACTCTTTCTTTAAATTTTGAATAGTTAAGTCGTGACACATACAATTCATATTTTTGCTGCGATATCACCGTTTTAAAATTTTGTCCATACATGCTCACAACTGGTACACGGGTTGTCCCAGACGCTCGAGTCCACGCTCCCATCTACCGCCTCTACCGCCCTCCCCCGGGCACCCGGCTATCTTCTTGGGATTTCGTACATCGTCCATGTATGTTTTGCCTTTTGATTGAAAAATATGTATGTAGATTCTGTAAAGTTGAAAAGTTGTCCGCTAAAGATACAAAATCATGACATTTCCTACATACATTGCATCGTTAACCCTGGTGTATTATGACGCAGCTTTGTAAGTTTTCAGCAGGATAAATGTTTCTTGACCGCTTCCATATTTTAGGCTGCTGCTTTCACTTAATAACGCAATGTAATATTAAACGAGAGATCTCTGACACCTATTATTAATTAATAGCATACAATTATCATTCTTAAATAAACAAAAGTATAATTCGTAAAATGTCAGGTTCAATAAGTTAATAGTCAGTGCCAACCAGTGCCTTCAAGGCTGTTTTCCTCGCAGCTTGAATGCGGTGCCCGTTATCGAAAACATGGTTGGAGTTAGTAATTATTGATATTTAGCACAAACCAATTTTAAATCCGACACCATTTTTCCCTTCATTGCATGCATGCGCCCGTGGTTTCGGGTCCGGATGGCAACAACGGGAAGCATTTATGCTGGCTCCGATCCGCTGAGGCCATTTTGGGACACTCATGTTACATCAGCTACTGTGCCATCGTTCGGAACATGCGGCGTTAAATTTGAACAGCTGCCAGCGGCTGAAAAAACGAAGATGTCTCAAACTCACCGCTTGATGTCATCTGGTAGCAGTGAGAATAGCAATAATACAGTTGACACGGTCATGTCGGCTATTAACAGCAAGCGACGCAATGGCGAACGTGCGCCTCAGGTTGGAAAAAATTTCAATCACAAAAACTCGAATGTTCTTAAAGATGCGCCGCAAAATGACGACCACAGGAAGCACATTCATGAAAACTCTGCAACATCAAACGAAGCATCACAGGAAACCAAACATAAGACAACGAGCGACGAAGAAATTTGTAAACCTTCAACACGAAAACAAGAAGTTAATTACAAAACACTTGAATGGCGACAGGGCAGGCACCCGAAAGTAGAATATAAACACACTTCAAGACAATCCGTTGTCAGGGAACGTACCGCTGCTAAAGTTAATCTCGAGAATAGCAATGCTTCACCAAAACAGTATCGTTCAAAATTTAAAGGAGTCGCTGACCGAGGAAAGCATTTCGTTGACAGTTCAAAGTTTAGAAGCAGCAATGCTGACCAGAACACTCAGAGGAGGCTTGAACACAAGCCAAAAGCATCCCCAAAATCTAAAGTCAACAACGCTGTTGGTCAGCAAAATAGACAATTGTCACATGATAAGGAAAATACTCGAGCTTTGCCCAAACGTTCAATATTCATGCGGTGTGATAAAAAACAATATAACGATACAGCAACACGAAAAAAGTCAGCTTCGCAACAAGAGTCTGCTAGCCAATCACACGGATTTGTGACTCGGGAAAACAGATTAGAGCGAAGCTTGTCTGAAAAAATTGCTAGGCCACAGCAGCGATCCCCACCGCGACGAAAATTTAGTCGCCCAGCATTTGGAAGTAGCTCTGCGAGAATCACAATGGGCATTCCGTTCACGAATGAGGATCGACAATATAGCAGCAGAGGTTATAGATATGCAGCAACAGTGCGAAAATCAGACAAAGTGCCCTATAATACTAAAGATGGATACAAAAATACAGTGTCACCAGCTGTGCCTTCGTTCTTTAAGCCTCTTGGCGAAGGTCGAACCATACATACGGAACGGCATCATGTTAACAAACAAAATGTTAGTGGTAGTGAGGCTTCGCCTTATACACAGCGTATTGGTATTGACACACCTTATGCAACAGATTTTAATTCTGAAACAAATCACTTGAGCCGATATTCGTATAAAAGTGAAACAGTTCAACGAAAGCAATGGGGAAACAACATTTCAGCAAATGTCGCGAATAAAATTGGTAAAGAGACAAAGCCAAATAGCAAATTAACAGTTATACACAGTTCGAAAACGAAAGCTAATGATTTGTCAATGTCTTGTTCGCAAAGTAGAGAGCATATTTTTCTAATAACTGATAACGATGATAAAACGACCAGTCTACGAGCAGAAAATAGTAATTCAACGACGGTGACCACATCCAAGGAACAGTTTGGCTATTCTGAACCAGACAAGATGAGTTGTCCAGCTGAGCGAATCTTACAACAGTTATTGGAAGAGAACCCAATAAGCTTAGAAGAACCGCTGCTAGTTTCAGATGATAACCATAGTAAAGTTCGTGATGCATCATCTAGTCGAATAAAATTATCTGATATCGACCGAGAAACTGATCAATGCAACAGTGGTATCGATTCGGCCACATCTGGGAATGTTTTAGGAAGCGGTGGCCGTTTGACTTCAATGTTCGAAATCGTTCCCGATCATGCAACACTGCCATCAACACCATCTCGACGTATGCCTGTTAGTCGTCAAATACGACCGACAACATCGGAGCCACACATTGTAACTTATCCTGAGGACAGCGCAACAAAAGAAAAACAAACATTCAATACACAGCTGCGTGCGACGTCAACAAAATCCCAAAGCGACAAAGAACTGCTAACTCTACAATCACAGTCACCGCAACGTCGACCATTCACAGTGATGTCATCGTTTGATTCGTCGGGTTAGCTGTTTTAGCGTTTGGATAATATATATATATATATATATATATATATATATATATATATATATATGTGTGTGTGTGTGTAATCACTACTACTGGTTTCTTCACCTCAGAGCCCGTATCCTTAAATAAAGGTAGCCCCTATCGTAGGTAATTTTTGACATACCTGCTAGTAGATTTACTTTGCTCTCACTCGTAAATTAACCCTGCCGACAGATTATAGCATTCTAAAAATGAAATAGCCTAATTTCCGTGAGAGTAATTTCAAATTACCTGCGAGTAAGTTTAAATTACCCTGCGGTGTAATTCTGTGTTGACCTGCAAGTATTTTTTATCAGCGGGTAATTTTGCCCTCCCTGCAAGTACTTTTTTAACTGCAAGTAATGTTTTTACCACCGAGATATTTTCACCTGCGGGTAGACATTTTTCCAGCAGGCAAAAATAATACCGTTTTATGCAGCATTCTAAAATAAGAGCAAGGATATATTTTTATATCTATAGAATACAAGTAGGCAATTAGCCTATCCTGCGCATCAGCCACTTTGTCGTAATTCGCGTATTTTACACATGTTTTGCACTGAACGTTCTTAAATATGTTGAAACACACCTTATCTTCTTTAAGAAAGTTTTTTACGATGTAATGGAGACAGGATCCCGGGTAATTTTTGAACACTTGTTCCTACTCGCATTTACGAATGACATAGTTGAGGGTAAGGGACAGTAACTCGCAGGTAAATATTGCCTCGTAATTTTAAAAATATGGGTCCAGGTTGAAGTTACACTTCGTTAATTTCGCAACTGACACTGTATTTATCGGAACGATATTAGCATGTCATAAGCACCTTGTACTATACTAATATATATTCCATATACTCTGTACTATTTCAAAAGCTATGTATAAACAAATTCAGTGCTGATCGTGTAACTTTTCGCAGTTTTGTTTTGTCGTGACTTAGCGCACAGTGCTAGAATTTTATGTGGGCTCCGCCTCCCAATCCGCCTTCGCGAAATTGAAAATGCCACCTCCGGTCCTACTCTGATGGTGTAACTTTTCGCAGTTTTGTTTTGTCGTGACTTAGCGCACAGTGCTAGAATTTTATGTGGGCTCCACCTCCCAATCCGCCTTCGCGAAATTGAAAATGCCACCTCCGGTCCTACTCTGATGGTGTAACTTTTCGCAGTTTTGTTTTGTCGCGACTTAGCGCACAGTGATAGAATTTTTATGTGGGCTCCACCTCCAAATCCGCCTTCGCGGAATTTAAAATGCCACCTCCGGTCCTACTCTGATGGTGTAACTTTTCGCAGTTTTGTTTTGTCGCGACTTACCGCACAGTACTAGAATTTTTATGGGGGCTCCACCTCCGAATCCGCCTTCGCGAAATTGAAAATGCCATCTCCGGTCCTAGTCTGATCGCGTAACTTTTCGCAGTTTTGTTTTGTCGCAACTTAGCGCACAGTGCTAGAATTTTTATGCGAGTTCCAACTTTGAATCCGCCTTCGCGGAATTGAAAATGCCATTTCCGGTCCTACTCTGATCGCGTAACTTTTCGCAGTTTTGTTTTGTCGCGACTTAGCGCACAGTGCTAGAATTTTATGTGAGCTCCAGCTCCGAATCCGCCTTCGCGGAATTGAAAATGCCACCTCCGGTCCTACTCTGTTGGTGTAACTTTTCGCAGTTTTGTTTTGTCGCGACTTAGCGCACAGTGCTAGAATTTTATGTGAGCTCCAGCTCCGAATCCGCCTTCGCGGAATTGAAAATGCCACCTCCGGTCCTACTCTGTTGGTGTAACTTTTCGCAGTTTTGTTTTGTCGCGACTTAGCGCACAGTGCTAGAACTTTTATGCGGGCTCTACCTCCGAATCCGCCTTCGCGGAATTGAAAATGCCACCTCCGGTCATACTCTGATTGTGTAACTTTTCTCAGTTTTGTTTTGTCGCGACTTAGCGCACAGTGCTAGAATTGTCAGTCGCAACTGACACTGTATTTATCGGAACGATATTAGCATGTCATAAGCACCTTGTACTATACTAATATATATTCCATATACTCTGTACTATTTCAAAAGCTATGTATAAACAAATTCAGTGCTGATTGTGTAACTTTTCTCAGTTTTGTTTTGTCGCGACTTAGCGCACAGTGCTAGAATTTCATGTGGGCTCCACCTCCGAATCCGCCTTCGCGGAATTTAAAATGCCACCTCCGGTCCTACTCTGATGGTGTAACTTTTCGCAGTTTTGTTTTGTCGCGACTTAGCGCACAGTGCTAGAATTTTATGTGAGCTCCAGCTCCGAATCCGCCTTCGCGGAATTGAAAATGCCACCTCCGGTCCTACTCTGTTGGTGTAACTTTTCGCAGTTTTGTTTTGTCGCGACTTAGCGCACAGTGCTAGAACTTTTATGCGGGCTCTACCTCCGAATCCGCCTTCGCGGAATTGAAAATGCCACCTCCGGTCATACTCTGATTGTGTAACTTTTCTCAGTTTTGTTTTGTCGCGACTTAGCGCACAGTGCTAGAATTTCATGTGGGCTCCACCTCCGAATCCGCCTTCGCGGAATTTAAAATGCCACCTCCGGTCCTACTCTGATGGTGTAACTTTTCTCAGTTTTGTTTTGTCGCGACTTAGCGCACAGTGCTAGAACTTTTATGCGGGCTCTACCTCCGAATCCGCCTTCGCGGAATTGAAAATGCCACCTCCGGTCCTACTCTGATGGTGTAACTTTTCGCAGTTTTGTTTTGTCGCGACTTAGCGCACAGTACTAGAATTTTTATGCGAGTTGCAACTCTGAATCCGCCTTCACGGAATTGAAAATGCCACCTCCGGTCCTACTCTGATCGCGTAACTTTTCGCAGTTTTGTTTTGTCGCGACTTAGCGCACAGTGCTAGAATTTTATGTGGGCTCCACCTCCGAATCCGCCTTCGCGGAATTGAAAATGCCACCTCCGGTCCTACTCTGTTGGTGTAACTTTTCGCAGTTTTGTTTTGTCGCGACTTAGCGCACAGTGCTAGAACTTTATGTGGGCTCCACCCCCGAATCCGCCTTCGCGGAATTTAAAACGCCACCTCCGGTCCTACTTTGATGGTGTAACTTTTCGCAGTTTTGTTTTGTCGCGACTTAGCGCACAGTACTAGAATTTTTATGCGGGCTCCACCTCCGAATCCGCCGTCGCGGAATTGAAAATGCCACGTCCGGTCCTACTCTGATGGTGTAACTTTTCGCAGTTTTTGTTATGTAGCGACTTAGCGCACAGTACTAGAATTTTTATGCGGGCTCCACCTCCGAATCCGCCTTCGCGGAATTGAAAATGCCACCTCCGGTCATACTCTGATTGTGTAACTTTTCTCAGTTTTGTTTTGTCGCGACTTAGCGCACAGTGCTAGAATTTCATGTGGGCTCCACCTCCGAATCGGCCTTCGCGGAATTTAAAATGCCACCTCCGGTCCTACTCTGATGGTGTAACTTTTCGCAGTTTTGTTTTGTCGCAACTTAGCGCACAGTACTTGAATTTTTATGCGGGCTCCACCTCCGAATCCGCCGTCGCGGAATTGAAAATGCCACCTCCGGTCCTACTCTGATGGTGTAACTTTTCGCAGTTTTGTTTTGTCGCGACTTACCGCACAGTACTAGAATTTTTATGGGGGCCACACCTCCGAATCCGCCTTCGCGAAATTGAAAATGCCATCTCCGGTCCTAGTCTGATCGCGTAACTTTTCGCAGTTTTGTTTTGTCGCAACTTAGCGCACAGTGCTAGAATTTTTATGCGAGTTCCAACTTTGAATCCGCCTTCGCGGAATTGAAAATGCCACCTCCGGTCCTACTCTGATCGCGTAACTTTTCGCAGTTTTGTTTTGTCGCGACTTAGCGCACAGTGCTAGAATTTTATGTGAGCTCCAGCTCCGAATCCGCCTTCGCGGAATTGAAAATGCCACCTCCGGTCCTACTCTGTTGGTGTAACTTTTCGCAGTTTTGTTTTGTCGCGACTTAGCGCACAGTGCTAGAACTTTATGTGGACTCCACCCCCGAATCCGCCTTCGCGGAATTTAAAACGCCACCTCCGGTCCTACTCTGATGGTGTAACTTTTCGCAGTTTTGTTTTGTCGCGACTTAGCGCACAGTACTAGAATTTTTATGCGGGCTCCACCTCCGAATCCGCCGTCGCGGAATTGAAAATGCCACGTCCGGTCCTACTCTGATGGTGTAACTTTTCGCAGTTTTTGTTATGTCGCGAATTAGCGCACAGTACTAGAATTTTTATGCGGGCTCCACCTCCGAATCCGCCTTCGCGGAATTGAAAATGCCACCTCCGGTCCTACTCTGATGGTGTAACTTTTCGCAGTTTTGTTTTGTCGCGACTTAGCGAACAGTACTAGAATTTTTATGCGAGTTCCAACTCCGAATCCGCCTTCGCGGAATTGAAAATGCCACCTCCGGTCCTACTCTGATCGCGTAACTTTTCGCAGTTTTGTTTTGTCGCGACTTAGCGCACAGTGCTAGAATTTTATGTGGGCTCCACCTCCGAATCCGCCTTCGCGGAATTGAAAATGCCACCTCCGGTCCTACTCTGTTGGTGTAACTTTTCGCAGTTTTGTTTTGTCGCGACTTAGCGCACAGTGCTAGAACTTTATGTGGGCTCCACCCCCGAATCCGCCTTCGCGGAATTTAAAACGCCACCTCCGGTCCTACTCTGATGGTGTAACTTTTCGCAGTTTTGTTTTGTCGCGACTTAGCGCACAGTACTAGAATTTTTATGCGGGCTCCACCTCCGAATCCGCCGTCGCGGAATTGAAAATGCCACGTCCGGTCCTACTCTGATGGTGTAACTTTTCGCAGTTTTTGTTATGTAGGGACTTAGCACACAGTACTAGAATTTTTATGCGGGCTCCACCTCCGAATCCGCCTTCGCGGAATTGAAAATGCCACCTCCGGTCCTACTCTGATGGCGTAACTTTTCGCAGTTTTGTTTTGTCGCGACTTAGCGCACAGTACTAGAATTTTTATGCGAGTTCCAACTCCGAATCCGCCTTCGCGGAATTGAAAATGCCACCTCCGGTCCTACTCTGATCGCGTAACTTTTCGTAGTTTTGTTTTGTCGCGACTTAGCGCACAGTACTAGAATTTTATGTGGGCTCCACCTCCGAATCCGCCTTCGCGGAATTGAAAATGCCACCTCCAGTCCTACTCTGATGGTGTAACTTTTCGCAGTTTTGTTTTGTCGCGACTTAGCGCACAGTACTAGAATTTTATGTGGGCTCCACCTCCGAATCCGCCTTCGCGGAATTGAAAATGCCACCTCGGTCCAACTCTAATATATACGTGGTATCTTCGGCATCTTGAATTCAAGCATATTAATACGAGAAAGGCGGGAAAATAATTAAGTAAAATTTCGAATTTTTTATACAAGTTGATGTTATCTCGTACAGCATACAGAAGTCGACAGCTAGCCTGGGCAAAACTAGCACTGCATAAATAGTAATCAAGCAACTTACAACAAAATTATCTTTCCAAAGAAATTTCATCTTCGCTATAGTAAGAATGTCTACTGTATACATGGCATCGTACGGACGGATAAGCTGAATATGTGTCCGAGATACAATATAAAATTATATGGCAAATAATGATGAAATCTTGTGCACAATATTCTTAACTGAGTTACACAGGCTGTGCGTGTCAAAGCTTTAGCACAGTCCGTACTACGTATCTCAAACGTTACATAAATGAATATTTAAATACAGAACCACTGTACTTGAACCCTACTTCTACTAATTTTTACCATACTTTTAGACTCATCGGGTCAGCTCGTGACCGGTACTGGAAGGCGATATTCGTCATTGTCTCTAGGTCGTCGCTATTCTCGACAGCAATATGCAACGTCTTCCACGATACTAGAAACATGTGGTGGTGGTAGGACTAATGAATATGGCAGTTCATCTGTTAGCACCTACGATAGCTGCAGAGACAGTCGACGTACGCATCCACAAACAATACCACGACGGCGCAAAGTTTCGTCAACCGGTACATCATCTGCGATCAGTTTATGCTTTACCGATTCAACTTCGCCGCGGCCTGCGATGGCACACTCTCAGTCAAGTCGTAGTCTGAAGAATTGGAGCCAGTGCGAACGGTCGGTGTCGCCACCAAATCATGAAGCAACTAGCTCCGGTTTCGGCAATTCAGGCAAATATCATGCTGGAAGCAGCAGCAAGGATGCTTCGTCGGTTAACCAATATCAGCCTGTAACAAGTTTGGAATGCTCAACTGCAGTTCTGGGCAGTACGCAGAGTTCAAAGTGCACAGTAGATAGAACAGCTCATTGCGAAGATGGCACCCACTGTTCAGGTAGAAATTCTCCAGATAACAATGAATATCAATGTGGTGGCGATTTTGATAATAAAATTATTACGGACATTTTAGTCAAAGACAAAGACTATTTTTGTGAAGGTGAAGGCTCCGGGAATATTTCTGAGAGAACCGAAAAACACACGGCACACAAAGCAGACAAGAATGTAACGCATTTGTCGAAGATGAGCATATTGGAAATTGCAGCTGATGATAATTTAGGTGGAGTAGCAATATCGTCTGGACAAATTAACAAATCTGAAAATTGGCATCACGCTCACACTTGCGGAGTAATATCGATACTGGTTCCGATTCATTCGTCAACTGGATCAGAGGATCAGGATCGCAGTCTAACTGATATGATAATCGGGCAAGGTTCGGTGCCTAGCGGCGACAATGGTGATATTATCTCGTCATGGGCTACCACAACACCAGAGGTTAGTAGTAAGCATTTTGGCGTGTAATATTAAAAAAGAAATTTTTTCGTTTCTTAGTTATGGCCATTTGCCAATTACGGTTTTCAGCTAAATTAGATTGTTTCAATGATTAATTAATATTAACATAATATAGCAGTTTCATTTTTCAAAAATAGCTTGCTTTGTGCAAAATTAGTGTAAACGATAAATCATAAAAATTTTTTAATCATGAAATTGTACCGTTTGGTAATAATGACACGTTATCTAGATCTGGAGATAATTATCCTTCGTACAACGCAAAAGGCGAGCTGATATCAATAATATGCCATACCAAAAATTTTCAACTAAATTTGCAACGGTAAATTTTCAACTTTATAGCTTGTGAAACCTATATATACATAGATTTGCCATTAAAAGTTATGTTGTAAAAATATTCACCGGCTTCTTGAGTTATATCGCTGCTATATTTATGTCACATAATGCCATAAAAACGGCACAATGCTAATGACGTAGAGCCATTAACTACGAAGTTGGAGACAATAACTGGAATTTCAGATCTATATTAGCTCACCAACAGGTTGTCATTAACCAGCTCATAGATCCAAATGAATATATCTGGATACGGGTAGCTCTAAAAATTGATATTGCTTATTTTATTAATTAATGGCGTAATTTTTGCAATATAATATTTTTGACAAAATTGCTAAAATGATCGGCATACTGGACCGCAACGTAGGTCCGATTACGTATAAGACTGATTTTGATGTCACACATTAGAGGATCGAACTGATTTTTTACAGAATTATTGTTTGGAACTTAAAAGCAGGGAAACATCAAGAAAGTCAGTCATCTATAACTTCTAGTTGTTGCACACGAAGCGATGTCTCGTGATCCATGCATACTTGTTTTCGCGATGGACATGACTAATTTTTTAACGCGTTGGTGTCACATATTATTTTCGAGTATACGGGACTACAACTTTGGTGCGATTGATTATAAGACTGATGCTGAGCTAACAATCTAATATATCGAATGTATTTTTACTCAAGTATGGTTTGGCAGTTCAAAGTAAAGAAACATTTAGTAAGCACTTCCTAGTGCTCATATGTGCCTGGTTGTTATACGTACATTTATGCTCATTGATCCCTTAGTCAGTTATGCCTACGGTGGACATGCTTTATATACTCGCTAACTGTACATTGTTCTCTTACGTTCTAAATTCGAGCACAAAACGCACTGAATAGACGTCAAACGTATGTTAGTTATTGTAACTATATATCTGGAGGCACTATATTGTACAGCATCACTCCCACATTGTGGATATAAGCAAAAGTTATGCATTATCACGACGTACTGAAGGTTTTATGGAACGGTCTTTTACAAAAAAACAAAATTTAAATTGGCGAGATAAACCATTAACATACCTAGTGAACAATTCAAGACTTTTCACACTGCCGAAAAGCACACATATACGTAGTTTTAATAAAAACAAGTCTATATATAACTAAAAATTCACTGACAGCCCTTTAATATCAATCGCGGCTTTCTACGGTTGTGTAATGTCTGTGACCCTTAATTATTGTTGGAGAACTTTTAGGATTTCTATTCTTAGTTACCCATAAAACTTGAATTAATTGACTCTATATACCTCAATGAATCAAACTATTACTTCAAATCCTGGAAGAAGTAGTAGATATTCGTATTTTCTACGTTTCCGCTTCTGTAACTAAGACTTGTTGTTTAGTGTTCTTGCTCGGTCCTGGAATACATGGTTTAGCCAATGATCTAATAATGATCTAATAATAATAATGATCCAATAATGATCTAATGATCCAATAATGATCTAATGATCTAATAATGATCTAATTTCATGTTTTCTTACAATTAGCAAACGGAAACCAGTAGCCATTCACATTTTCTACGTTTGGGCATCTGTAACTAAAACTTGTTATTTAGTATTATTGCTCGGTCCTGGAGGACATGGCTTAACCAATCCTATAATGATCGAATTTTATGTTTTCTTCATCAAACAGAAACCAGTAGCCATTCGCATTTCCTACGCTTCCGCATCTGTAACTAAAACTTGTTGTTTTGTGCACGTGCTCGGTCCTAGAGGACATATCTTAACCAAGCTAATAATAATCTAATATTATGTTTTCTTCGTACAATTAGCAAACAGAAACCAGTAGTCATTAGCATTTTCTACGTTTGCGCATCTGTAACTAAAACTTGTTATTTAGTATTATTGCTCGGTCCTGGAGGACATGGCTTAACCCTTTCATGCCCGAATTAATTTGTGTATCGTGCAATGTTTGACAAACTCAAGCCCGCGCCACGGATCGAACCCGAAACGCACGCGTGAAACTTGTGTACGCAAACCACTGAGCTATCTGAGAGCTGTTGCTCGGTTCCTTAAAGAACCTCACAATGCGAGCGAATAACAACGCACGTTCAGATGTACGATATACGACAAACTCAGTAAACACAACGAGTCACAATGTGCGTTGGGTCAATTTGGGCCTAGTGGGCATGAGAGGGTTAGTTATGCGATAGGTTAATTTTTAATTAACCCTCTCATGCCCACTAGGCCCAAATGGACCCAGCAATACGTAACTGAACGAGTAACAT
>JASANE010008034.1:0-17601 GCA_030248225.1 Trileptium ribeirensis | reverse complement strand
ACCTTTGGCACTACACCCGCATATGCACCAAAATAATAGTTTTACAGTAATTATGCACCAGAATAATAGTTTTACACTAATTATTACTTGAAAAATAAGCAATTTTTGTTTGAAAATGCTAACAATAGGTTAATACGCATAACTAATTAGTTAATTTATTACTAATATAGCTAAAGCAAATTTTGACAAAAACTATGTCTTGCACTTATCGGATATTAAACCTTTAAAACAATTTTTTTAATCGGCCCAGTAGTTATTGAGGAGTTCGACGCACGGACGGACACAGTGGCGATTTTCCCCTTTGACGAAAACAAAAACGCTTCGCTTCGCTCCGCTTAATAATAGGTCTGCATTGAAGGGGTCTGAGTTCAAAGGTTTACGTCATCCAGACAAGTTTATGTAATGGCGATGAAGTATATAATCTTTAAAAACACATCGTGTTATTCTATTGACCAACTTTATCGTTTAGGTCGATCTTGTACTCGATGTTGAGATGTCACTTCCTGAGTCGATTCGTCGCCGTTTTCAAATTCGCTTTCAACGTCACTTTCCCAATCGATTGTCTTGGTTCCGTCGGATATGTATGAACATTTTCGATATGCAACCATCGTTATCTGCAGAAAATATATCGCGAAAGCTTGCGTTTACTGGCGCCCCACGTCGTGGGGGATATGTTCATTCCGGGTATAGCATCAAGGTTAGTGTCATTAATTTTCATACAGCCGATTCATGAAGTTATTGAACTCGAAGCTGCTTCGCGAGTGTATTACAGCTGTATTGTTAATTTGCTGAAAATTTTGCCAAGGGCATGAAATGCACCGTTTGTTTCCACCATGAAGCACAGCAATCGAAAAAATTTTAGTAGTATTTTTATGTAGTTCGTGAACATTACATGTTACATGTAGTGTGTAGCTTTCAAAACACGAAACCCGTTGGTTGATGCGTTAGGACTGGTCGTTATTAGACCAATATTTTGTTTTCTAATGTTTTGGATGCGTTACCCAAAACACCAATTTCATGTTCTCTTTTATGTTGACGGATGGCTGGTACGCCGAACAAGCGATCACCAATCGCTATTGACCGAAGGGGTGAGGGGACGCACCTTCACTTTGCTCGTGCATCAACGAAAGTTATAGCTGTATAAAAATAGTCGCGAAAAATTATCTAAATTCTCCCTTCGTCGAGGTTACGATGTTTGATTTTCGACGCCGACTGCCAATAAAGAACCAAAAGCACGAAAACTGACAGGAAGACGGCGCGGCTCTTAATCGATTTTGTAGCGTTCACAGATAAATGTGTTCACTCACTGCACATTGTAACATGTATTGTCATGTCATAATAATGCTTATTGCTACAAAATTTGTAGCGTGACCTTTATTGCACTAAATTTGTAGCAATGTTGACGATTAGTGCTACAATTAAAATAACGTAAAGATACCGCTGTTCCAACTTTAAATAATTGTAGAAACAATCAACTTCGTTTCTACAAAAATTATGCAAATGGGACAACTATTGCACTAAATATGTACCAACAATACAGGTATTGATACATGTTTCGAAAATGTTTTGTAGCAATAAGCATGCTCATACGGTGAACGCTGCATTTCTTTTAAATCCGTTGCTGAGTTATATATAAAAATATCCGGAGGACTATTTTGAAATGATAGCCATATCATGGAATACACAACAGCTATGATTTATATAATAACGGCAGCGGGCCACGGATAAAAGTAAGATTGACCATGACCATAGTGCAATCACATTGAACGTGAAATAAAAGCTAAAAACACCAAAATATTGCTAAAAATATGACCACGAGATGCCGAATTTGCCGACATACTATTCGGAACATTACGAATTTCACCGTGTGAAGACCCTATTGCTATTCATTTTGTTATTGGACGAGATACATGCTGCAGATGTGCGAATCAATCCATGCTGCAGATGTGCGAATCAATCCATTATCCGGGGGCCATAGCCCTTGCACTAGAGACAAACTAAATCCCTCGAAATACCAACAAAATGCGGACGAGATTACATAATGCACGAAAAATTACAATGTAGATAGATCGACACTGCAAAGGATGGCAAGTTTTAATTGCCCCTTGAATAACTACTTTTGAATTAAAGTGCTACAAAATTCACTATTATATAGGAGCGAGTACAAAGTTTGCCGATTTTGCGACGACCAAGTACAATACAAACACGCCAAGCGTTGTAAACCACATAGTTGAGGTAATATTCACGTGAAGAAGTAATCAGCCGAACAATCCGATAAAACAGCGACACAGAAAATACGCACCGACATACTACAAAGTATAAAATAGTGTCACTCACCGAAACGGCCGACAGAGAAGAGAGCGAGAGCAACAAGTAAAACAGCAAGACGGCCAGGGTAACGTATGGCGAAACAAAAAGTCAACGAAAAGAAAACATCAACATACGCACACAAAGTGCGACTAATCATGGAGTGCAATAGAGAGAGCGCACGACCAAAAAGGAAACGAAAAATGGAAAGACACGTGCGAACAACCGAGCACAAAAATCGGGCGATCCGACAAGGAACGCACTGAAACGAACCAAAACACGGTACCCCGGAATAAATTTTCTGCTTATAATTTTACTGCTGTATAGAGTTGTGAATCAGTTACTGATTTTAAGCTGACCCCGTAGTGCAGAAGAATATGCAAAATATACACAAATTATCAGATAACAAAATTGACGATCCAAGCTAAGCTGAGTCTGAGCTTTTTCCAACAAATAATGCTGTCCAGTATTTGCTTAACATTGCCTGGTTCTAGTTAATAGGGTTGTTCGTACTTTGTTGATGTTTTTAGTTGTAGCGTTTGTACTCGTTAGCAATGATTCCTTTAAGATTCCTTCTCCTCAACCATTGAGTGAGGTAAGTGCATCAGACAAAATGTTGGATCTGGAGAATCAAATACGTGAACTTGGATGGCAGTGTTCCACAATTCAAGGCATGATATCTGCTGTGTTGGAAAAGGTGAATGCGAAATATATCGATAAAGAAGAAATTTGTCTTTAGTTTATTTCCCCCGCTTTGATGCAACTGTAATTCGTGAACTTTAATTCAGATTCAAATTTATATTTTTGTTAAATTTTATGTACATACATAGCGGAGCTCCATTTCTCCTGTTTCGAATTTATTCGTTACAATACACATCACATACCACTAAATTTATGGCGTTACACTGAGCTGTTACATGTATGTACCTTAGTCTTTATAATCATTGTACTTATGTAAAAAAAATTTGTGTAAAATCGGCCCAATCACTGAACTCATTTCCACAAAACTCGGCCACTTCAACAGTGTTTCAGTAAATATTTACTACATACATAGTGTCTATCCGAACCAATAAAGTGCGAACTGGGGTTTTGGTTAATCTGATGTGACTGAGAGTGTATATTGTAAAATATTTAACGTTCTCTGCAGATATGTAGCTACGTAAATCAATTGCGTCTTTATCAAAATGCAGACAGGTTTAGTATTTTGTTAGTTTTTTTTACAATTATGCGTTCCTTAACCGTTGACCAAAAGCAGAATTTCATTTCAAGCTATTTTACTTTAGAATTTATTTTTCATAAACAATTCGGCCAAAGTAACTCTGAGGGGCGTAAATAAAATGCAGGCCATGCCGTTCTCGATATACTAAGTCTTAGTCTTACCCTAAGCTAATGTCCTTATATGACACATACACTAAGCCTTAGCCTAAGTCTTTTGGAAATTCACTCGGAAATAAAAGCAATTTTTTTTACAAACCGTTCTTGAAAATTCGCAAACAGTTAGCTAAACATTAACAGCTGTCCAATTCTATTCGCGCATTATTGTGGAACATTTAGCGAAAGGTTCGCAAAAAATTATGTTTATCTCCGGCAGTGACTGTACTGCTGAACAGCTACTAGAGTACTAATCTACTAGAGAAAATGAAGGTTTATGAATTTTTTTGAATTGGGCGACCTGTACATAATTTAGTATTTCTGATTTCTGCTTCTTTCCGATGTCGTTTCAAGTCTCATCGCCCTGAAACGCAGAAAGCAAACGAAGAAAATCGATTCATGTCTGAAGTATTGCAGTAGTTGTGTGTTGGCAGTGTACAATGTTCTGTCCATCGACCCAGGTAACCGTTAGAGGCCTTGTTGTACCGTTAAAAAGAAGAGCTTATAGCCGGGGGTTCGGAGGTGGCAGCCCTTGACTTAGAATTTGTACGCTTAACCATTCTTATTATTTATATTTTTGCAAAACGGTTTCATTTTCACTGTAAAATCTATTTTTATATGTATATTAAAATGCAGTGTAGGGTTCGATCGGTTGAGGAATTTCATAATATGATTTCAAATGTTCTTATAATATAGAATAAAAATTTTGTTCAATAAATAGGGCACCGTGTTTTCTGACTGATCTATTCGTATACTCTTACGAGAGCTGATAAAGTTTGCTTGGAGAAAAGTGTTAATCTTATTGCATTTGGCACTACCTTAGTGTTGGCGATACATACTGCACTTCTAGCCATTTCTGTGTAGTAAAAGTGTATACTTATATCTATTGCCTTCATAGTTTGTGTCAAAAGCCTCTTTTGTTGAAAAATTTATATGTGCTGCGGTCTTTAACTTGTCAATTCATGTCTTGCACACTGTTCAATATATTGCAACACGCCTGTAAATGTTACCACTCTGGCACAATACAAAGCTGTGCTTTGCATTTTCATTGACTGAGCGAATTAGAGTGGTTGGTTTGACGAATGAAAGAAGCCGACATATAATTGTGTTACGGATAACAATCTAGGCAGCCCGATTGAAAAGTGAATTGTTTTGGCCATAAATCGAATTCTTAACATGTTTCCGGTTCTTCAAAATTTGCTGATTTGGCTCAAATACTCTGTGTACATGTGTTTGCATACCTTAACGTCTCAGCAATGTATACGTGTTGGGGTCTTCCCTTTGAGGGTAACTACTCCTGTTGACACCTACGATTTAACGTAAATGTAGACAAGTGGATTTAATCAAAGCAAAAAAATCTAATCTCCCTAACGCTGAAATTAGTTGTGAAGATACAGCGATAATTTTGGTACTTTTCGAATCACTTGTACGACCGGTGTAACTGTATATCTACTCCCCGTAAATCTTACTCCACAAGTAATCGCCAGGAAATTAATACTCCACTTGGGAAATTAGGACTCTCGTAGAAAATTATTACTTCGTCGAGTAAACTACGACGGTCTAAAACTGTGAACTCTACTCACGCAAATTTTATAACAACAGCAAAGCGGTCTCGTTATTTTTCAGGCAGATGCTGCCCACATTTTCATTTCGGCCATCGCCCAAACTTGACGGAGGGTAAACCGACCAAATCCATTTGTTAGTTTTATCATCGCCCATGTAAGTCGGTATGTAGGAATAAATAGCTGTGTTCAAATAGTAGCTGTTGCCGTCATCTCTGATTCCTAACCCATTTGCCAAGATCGGCCATTCTACTGGAATTCTTTTTTCACTCGCCACAACCGTCTACCAATATGTTGCACAATTTTTGGTTGTTTTATGAAGCGTATTATAATAATATCCCTAACAACTTTATGGGATCCTTCGACGCAGTAATTAGAAAATAGCAGTTGCCTTTATAATTTCAAGGCAACACGATCCAGTGAGCGTGGCGTTTCGATGGGACGTTAGAACGTTAGAAAAAACAGCTCAGAGCGGGGGGTTCGGGGGGCGGCAGCCCCCCGACTTAGGTTTAGGCTTAGTGTATGTTTCATATAAGGACCTTAGCTTAGGCTAAAACTAAGGCTTAGTATATCGAGAACGGCATGGCATGCATTATACTTCGGCCCCTGAAGTTGACATGGGCCAGTTTATTTAACTTGTTTCTCAATGTTGAGTTTCAAAATATGCGCCTTTTGTCGCTGTCATGCAACGTCAGGGGAATATATGGCAACTGAGGTCTATCCCTTAACGTGTTACAATACGGCCACATCATTCCTGTCGCTACCTTTCACGGTTTCTGACGTTCCCTCTGTATCATACAATTTCAGATTTGACGTATGTTATTTGCCCTTTATCGTTATCCCAGTCTTTTTGGCTTTTAGCGAACACATTGATCTCGGAGATACGCAAATCATTTCATACGGGCCTAGCCAAGAGTACTGCTTCCTTTTCTGTCCATACATTTGAAATTTTTAATCAGAACCAGACTACCGGGTATCAGTCAAAAGTTTTGACGCGCCAGCATGTCGACTGTCGTACGTTGATCAGTTCTGTTTTTGCGTCATATATATATCTGGCTTTTTGACCGCCCTGATCTGCATTGATATTTGGTGTGGCTATTCCTTACATTTCAGTTAAGTTTGATTCTTTACTTGCTTTACTTTGTCCCTTAATGCATGAGTAAAGTTATGGTGGGCCCCCTACCATCCCTTTTGTCATTAGCGATTGGCGATCGCTTGTTCGGCGTACCAGCCGTCCGTCAACATGACAGAGGACATAAACTTGGGGTTTTGGGCAACGCGTCCAAAACGTTAAGTAACAGATGCCTCAATATATGTAGCGACACTGGCAGTATAGCGAAGGACTGATTCTATGCAAAACTATATCAATGTGTCAGCCAAAATGAGGCGATTTTCTGGTAGCAGTAGAGTCCCTGGCGAAGAGTTCACCGCCAAGGTGACAACTAGCCTAGTCAGAAAGAAGACCTGTCTAAGAGTACACTCTATCCTATCAATGTGAAATGATAATGGGCATTGTTTCGTATCATTCTGTTAGCCCATGTACTCTTTGTCGCTAGTACCGCAATGCGCCACAATCGACGACACCTCGAAACTTTAGCATCCAACGATGGTAAAACACTGAAATAGATCGATTTCATCTGCCTCAGTCAACGATGATAGTCATCAATCACGACATGCCGTTCGAATTAGAGCACAACAATTCAATCAGATCACAGGCTGCTGTGGTTTATGTGCTCAGTACATCTATACATAATAATTATTTGTTAAGGAATAATAAGCTAAATGACAAACTCATTAAATACCTACGTCGTTGCGCTATATACTTTGCTGCTGTAGAACAATCGCATGCGTTAAAATTCCCACGTCGCCTTAAATGGCGTGACATCATATTGCCGTGACATGCATGGCAGAGTTGATATCTCAGTTTTATGCCCTCTCGATACACTAAGCTTAAGGACAAACCACGATTGGAAAGTATGCAAAGCACACATAAAACGGGTCTTATTATTCATCTGCAAAAGTGCATTCTTATGGCGAAAAGTTACTTATTTCTTGTAGTAACGGTTTGAAGCTACATTTGGTTTTCAGCAACTTTATATATTAAATTTTTTGTGGTTCACTTTTAGCAGCCGATATGGTAAACGCGCGAGGTAGCTTTCTGTATTATGCACTGTTGTTAAAAAGACAAAGATCCTTCAGCACACCTCTGCCCGTCCATGGTGCTAGTAGCAATCGCTGTTCCGACTGCCAGCTTTACACTGAACTATGCATTATTATTAAGTTTTCAACAAAATAATTACAGTGTGATTCTGTTCATAGCAAAACCGAGCTTTTCAGTCGTTTTCATTGTTTTCGTCGTCAAGCCTTTTCAGGCGTTTTCATCGTCAATAGCCTTGGATTCCAATAAACAATGACATAAATTCACGCAGATAACGCTCGTTGCGCCACTTGTGGATTCACAAACAGTTGCTTATCGAAAGCATATCCAGTAAATTTTAGTGTACATAGATGAACAGGCTTAAATTGAAGCAGATACTTGGGCAAATAATTTTCACACATTTTTAGTAGTTCCGTTTTGCTACGTCAACAGAAGCTATCTTTCTACTTCTGTTTTTCCGCTGCACATTATAACATTTGTTAGTTTTTTTGTTATGTGAAAAAATTTAATAACATTTCATTTATTTATTTTTGTTTGTTTATTATTGGCACTGTATTTTTCGAATCAGAGTTGGCGTATTTCAATTCAGCTGAGTTAGTTCGAGGGTTGTAAAAATGACAACAGTACAGTAAGTATGACCTTACCAGTAATGTGTTAATTCATGTTTGTGTGCCCATAGACCACGACTATTAGATTAGTGTATATAATTACAAAGCGAAGTAATGCTAACTTCGGTTTTCGGTAATCGAATTTAACTTCTCACTTCTAGACTGGATCAATGACGGTCAGAAAAGCATGGTTTTAAAGTTAGGTTCGGTCATAAATGAAAAGCTAAATAGGGTCGTATCTATGCGTTTTAACTATATCTTGTGCAGAGTGTTAAAGCGTGTGGTGTTATTTGCATGTTTTACATATTTATTAAAATAAATTTACCACCGACCACACTCTACGTTCATGTCACCCTCTGATCGTAACATTGATAAATAATAGATTTGGACTCTACTACCGACATTGATTTTTGCTACCTCTAACTCTCACTCTCTTCATCATCACTTATTTTCTAGTTCACTTTTAAACCAGCTTTATATAAAAGGCATTTTATTTTATGAGGAACTCATCAGTGATTATACCAAATAAAGCGTTTTGTCGCAAACATTGTTGAGGAAGGTAATTTTTGGTATTGCGCTTTTCATTGCAAGATTGACGTAAACAAATCACACAGAAAGGTCAGAAATTCGCTTTCTTTTGATCTGAATGGCTGTTGTCATAGTAAGATATATTTATTTTTGTTTACTCCCGCGTGTTTATTTCTCTGTCCAAGACACAAACTTATGACGATAAGTGCTCCAAATTATTCAGCCATTAATATTATTTGTTTGTTTATGCGTGACTTTTTCTTCCTAATTAGTATTATTTTCTCTTTAACAATGCACGAACTGAGGATAATGTTTTAGTTAACATCATTTGATTAGGTGAGCAAGAACTAAGCCCGCCAAAACACCCCCACAACACCACAAAACCACAATCTAGCTGGTTGTGTTTCTTGTGTGTGGGTTTTTTTTTGGGTTTGGGGTTTGTGGGGTGGGGGGTGGTGGGGGTGGGTGGGTGTTTGGTTTGCTGTGTGTGGCGTGTGTTGTGGTGTGTGTGGTGGGCGCGGGGCGCGTGTTGGGCGGGCGTTTTGGTGGTGTGTTTGTGCGGCGGTCGGTTTTGTTGTTTTTTTGTGTGTTGGTTGTTGCGGCGTGTGTGTGTTGGTTTGTTTTGTTGGCTGCGTCTGTGGGTTTTCTTTGTTGTGTTGCGGTTTTTGTGTGGTTCTTGCTGTGTGGGGCTCGGCTGCTGGGTTCGCTTGTGTGGGGGTGGGGTTTTTTGGTGTCTTGGCTTGTGGTGGCGTGGCCTGTGGCTCGTGTGCCGTTGGTGCTTCGCGGGTGGTGGCGGTGTGTGGTGTGTGGTGTGTTGGTGGGGGGTTGGGTAACGAGTACTTGACAACATTAACTGCAAAACATACTTTGTATACGTGGCCTCAGTATGTATTGTATATATTTTTTGCATATGCATATCTATATATTCATAAGTCACCATGCACTAAAATCCGTTATTGGCAAGTTTGATTGCCATATAGCTTTGTGCCGGGTCAGCGTTTTAAGTTATATTGAAATTACGGCAGGAGACAGCGATTCCAATTGTGGCAAAAATGTGAAACATCGAGTGTAGCTTCAATGTACACATCATTTTAGTTGTAGCAACTCTTTTCGGCACGTTCAGCCGACTGGAGAGAACACGCCTTGGTAAAAACTAGTTGTTACTGTCTAACCGAGATTTATGGTAGCCTCATAAATTGTAAGGGGGGGGAGAAAAGGGAGAATAAAATCAGAACGTAGTGAAACGTAGTGGAGATTGTGTGTTGCAGTGGTGAAACTATCTTTTAAATTCCGTCTGTGTGTGTGACCGGCCATAACTCTAGAACGCCTTAACCGACTTTCATGATCTTGGGCTCATTCGAACCGGCATAGTCTATTCACATTGTACGTCATACCCGAGCTTTTTTTATTTGGGGTCAGAATGTGGGTTTTTTGGTCCCATTTTACCTTATTTTAGTACCCTTCACGGAAGCAAGGTTATTTTTATCTTACCTATCGAATTTTTTCTCTGGATGGTTTTATTTTATAGTAAAATGATAAATGCGGATGCCTCTTTTTTTGTTTTTCAATTAAGGCTCCGGTTCTGGATTTATGGGGGTTTGAGGTACGGGGGTATGGCGCCCAGTGGTTCTTCGACCCAAAATTTGAAAATTTGTTATGACGTCTTGGGCGGCTGGTAAGCTTTACCATGGGGTTTTCGGGCATGGTAAACGCATTGCCGGTGCCGGTTTTGCTCTGCGACCAATGGGTACTGGAGTATGACGCCCCATGGTTCGGAGTCAGAGGTCAAAATGAGGGTTTTTAGTACACTTCACGGAAGCAAGGTTATTTTTATCTTAACATTCGAATTTCTTTCTCTGGTTTGTTATATTTCATAGTAATATGATAAATGCTGATGAATCTTTTTTGTTTGTCGAATAAGGCTCCGGGTTTGGAGTATCCTCCATGGCGTCCCCCCTTGAGCAGGGACCCCCCTGTCAACCGAATTCCAAAAATTTTTTGTCTGAAAATTTAAGTTTTTTGTTTGCAAATTGTTTTTTAAACATTAATTACCACTATTTATAAACGCTAAAATATTGTTTTTTAGCTTGAAAATTTTCGACACGCGAAAATATGGAAAGTATTTTGTATTTTTAAGCAAAATTCATCCCCCCCCACTGTGAAATTTCCCCCGAAACATATGGTAATATGGGGCCCCCCGTGTTCCCCCCCCCCTTTTTTCGGGGGGTTGTGGGCAGGCATGATTATACAATGATCAAGCTCCAATACAACCAAGCAAAAGAAAAGATTAACTAACCAATTTGCCGTGTGAACCGTAAGTAGGGCACATAATTTGAGCAGGAATTTTTCGGAATAACCTGCAGGACTTTGTTAAATCAAAGACAGGTCGATGCTTGTGGCAGCTATTTTACACATCCAGAAGTCTGTGGGATACGTTTGAATTAAACCCGTCCAACTCGGTAACAGAGTATGGCTTACGCAGAAGTACTTAGGGTACGCTTGGCTAACATAAATTGCGTCAAGCACCCGCCAGTGCGCTTGTAAACTTGGTAAATCAGTCTAAATAGAAGTAAACTAACGTTATCTGCAACGCAGCTAGAAACTGCTTTCTTGGCAATGAACTGTATTTATTGAAACTGTGCGAGCAGCATCACACTGTGTCTCATTTATAGCATTCTGATTAGAAAGTTATCATCATTATGATCTAACTGACGGGCACTATTTGTCCAACGCTAGCCTAAACAATGTCTCTGACCACTGATTAGAAAATTACCTTCTATCTATTATTTTCTCTTAGAATCATATAAACTAATAATTTTAAGTTTCCTACAGAAGGGTGGCGGCGTGGCCGAGTGGTTAGAGCGCCTGCTTCATAATCGTGAAGTAGGGAGTACGAATCCAGTGGCCGCGTTAATCTCCTTGGGCAAGGGACTCAGCCACAATTGCTTCGCAGTACCTATGCGTTAAACAGGTACTAGACTTTGGTCTAGGCGGATATGATGATGGGTGGTGTAATGGGCAATCATCACGGCCAGCCTCCACACAATGCTTCGGCATAACAACCCGGATTGTCACCTAGTGCCAATTGCATCTTTATCCTTCCTACAGAAGAACATGCAATAAACGTATGTGTAGTAAAGGGAGGCGACTGGAGACAGAGCGAAAGTGTGTATTCTACGCTCCAAGCTTTGTAAGCACATTCGATTTGACACAGTATACGCAATGGTGTATAGTGGAAGACATTTTTGGCTCTGAATGTCCAAAAACCGACATATTTGATCGATAAATAAGCATTATTAGCTTCCTCAGTCTCTTTAAAGTTTCACAAAGGCAATACCATCGCAATACATTAAGTTTAATGTAAAGGTTCTTTTTAATGCATTTGAAATCCACTATACCTTCATTTCTTCCATCATCTGTTTTACTATATATAAATTTCGAAGACGAGGTTCCGGTTCCGGATCCGGTTTAAATGGACGGTTCCGGTTATTCCCTGGGTTTGAGGTATGGCACGCTCATGTTTCCTCGTCCAAAATTAGAAACTTTGTTGTGACGCCCTCTGCGGCTGAAAAGTTTCAATTGGAGGTTATTGGGCATGTGAAACTCATTACCGGTGCCGGTTTTGCTTTGTGACCCATGGTTCCATGGGTACAAGGGTATGGCGGCCCTTTGGCTCGGGGTTAGAGGTCAAAATGAGGGTTTTTACACCATTTATGTATCCTTCATGGAAGCAAGATTATTTTTATCGTAACTTTCGAATTTTTTTCTCTGATTGGTTTTATTTCATAGTAAAATGATAAATGCCGATGCCTCTCTTTTGGATTAAGGCTCCGGTTTTGGAGTTATGGGGTTTTAGGTATGGCACCCTCATGGTTCCTCGACCCAAAATTTGAAAAGTTTTCCTTGAGGGTTTTCGGGCATGGGAAACTCAATACAGTTAAATTTGTTCCAACTGATGCGGGTATTGTGTGATATCCACATATAGCATATCGTCGTATGCTATCGAGAGCTGATTGGCTGTGCATGCAAAACACGTAGGTGTACCTACGCTTCACTACGTTCTGCAATCTCGATAGAGTTACTAGTTATGATAGAGGGGCCGTTTGGAGTGAATTAAAAAACTACACTGGCAAAATCGTTCCTGGTTGTTCAACTTCCAAACATTTTTTATTTTCCTCTGAAAAAACAGCCCTGCATCAAATTGGATGCAGTAATTTCAAAATATTTTTGCTAAAATTATTATCTGACTAAAAAATTCTGTACAACCCGACGTCTTCGTGGCCATTTTAAGCAAGATTTATTGATTATCTTAGCCGTTTGCAATAAAAAATGCACTAATTTTGACAATATTTTAACTTGTACCTCGCAAAATACGGCGCCCTCTGGTTCCGGACCAGGGATTTCCTGTTCATGTTCCCTGGAAAAGTTTCAGCGAATGATGACGCCCGTGTATATGTATGCTATTTGTGTCGAAGGTCCGTCGACTTACAGGGTAGAGGAACTCGTTGAGGGGATAAGCCAATGGGTAAATTTGTGGAACTTTTGGGAACTCTTGCTAAAATTTTCCCGATTTTTGGTAAAAGTTTCATCAAGTTTTGCAAATTTATTCTAATTTTTGCCAAATTTCTATCAATTTTGTTATCTTTTCCTCCAACTATCCGACGCACATGAGAGTGAGCGGTTGATTTGACTTGAGACGGGGGGGGTTGGACTCTTCGGGGGAGCAATCCGATGCTCTTATCAACACTTATTATAATAATAATGGATTTATAATGCGTCAATTTCTTTGAAAATATTACAAGCTCATAAGCGAACAACACGGTATAACACAAGTGAGGTTAATATTATATCATGTATCGTCTATTCCAGGAAATAGGAAAGTTTTAGTCGAGATTTAAATTTTGCACTTGTAATACTAGGATCGCGGAAGCGTGGTGGCTATTCCATGCAAGTGGTGCAAGGGAGCTGAAACTGTTACTGCGCGAAACGTCGACGTTAAATATGTGGCAGGCCGCTAGGCGTGGAAGCATTGATAGTATGACCAAATCGGAGATATACGACGGCGCGCCGGTAGATATGGCGTTGAAGATGAGGACGAGCATTTTGTACTGTATCCGCTTTTCAACAGGCAGCCAGTGGAGTCGTCGGAGAATTGGAGTAATGTGTTCGCATCTGCGTGTTTGTGAGACTATCCGGGCTGCATTGTGGAGCAGACGTCGCAGTGAAACGATATCACACAAGGACATACTGCAATACTGGGCATTGAAGTAGTCTAGTCGAGACATGACAAATGCTCGGACGACGCATTTTGCTGTCTGTTCGTCAAACCGCCGCCACATTCAGCTAATTTTGCGAAGTTGCCAGGTGCAGCCCCGCCACAAAGCAGTTATCTGACGGTCGAAACATAGGCGACTGTCAAGGAATACACCCAGGATATTTACATAGTCCGGCGATTGTATTACAACATTGTCAATGTGTAGACATGGCTTGCATGTAACTTTGGGACTGAAGTATATTAGTCCGGTATGATTCTTATGATGTGTATAATGTGGATATAACATATATAGATGTGTGTGCATTCATAATTTATGTATACGCATTAAACATGTGCAGAAAATACAGTGCTTATTTAGTCTGATTTGTAGTATGAGTTAATTTCATATCCAAAAGCCAAAGCCATTTCCGGTATTCCAGTAAGCGAGCCAAAGTAACGGAAAAGTAATTCCATGAAAAACGGTATTTAATTTATTGAAATCGCTCTAAAATTTTGTATTTAACGTTTTACCATCGGTTTTGTGGAATTGAAACAAAAACAGCACTGCAAGATTTGGGCTGTTTCTCGGCATAGTCGGATAAACATGCAATTGGCACTAGGTGACTATCCGGGTTATTATGCCGAAGCATTGTGTGTAGGCTGGCCATGATGATTGCCCTTTACACCACCCATCATCTTATCCACCTAGACCAAAGTCTAGTACCTGTTTAACGCATAGGTACTATTTCTCGGCATACTAATATTTTCTTTGCCGCCGTTGTGAAATGTTTGATTCATGTTTTGTATTTCGTGCCATAGTTTTGCCTAAGCTGGACCTAACTACATAAGAAGGTATATTTTTTCGAAACATTTTATAAGCGAAACTTCGTTAAAATCTGAATATATACTGCAAGTGTGTAGAAGCTGTGTTTTAACATCACAGCAACAGTCAGTTAACAGGTCATAAAGTTATGGCATATGAAAATAGAGTATTTTATTTGTTTAGCATTTTTGTCAATCAAGATATTAATAGCGCTTTATGACCTTTGTAGTTGCGCTAAATAACAGTCGGTTTTCTGAAAACTAATGATGGCGTATTTTTGTTTTGTCATTTAATAATAGCTAAATACTATCGTATTTTACGTGCGCCAGTGTTAATATTATACACGTAATGTAATATAAGTTTCTTAAATGTATGATGGTACTTATATATATAGTTTAATCAGGGAGTAATCGGAATTCCGGTTTCGGTTGAATTCATGTGCCGGAAAAGGTAAAACCAAGGCGGAACCGAAATTTCTGTTAAACCTTCAATTTTCAGCATTTTTACTTGTTATTGTATCCAAATAAACATTTTATATGTATATATATGTATACACTGTATACAAGGATAAATATATTTTGAAGACCATAAAGTATAATTCTAATTTACTAAATTAACCTGTAAAGTACAGCTGGGATAATCCGTTGGCTATCCGGCTGCAGTTGATCGAGCAATTCGGTGAGCTGTAGTATACTCACAAAGTTAGCCTGTCTTGCCTGTGATGCAAAGCATGTTACGACTCACTAAAACGCTGCTTATTTCAAAGTTTTAGAAAATTAAAGTACACGATGTCGCAGCGTCATCAGTTTCGAGTATTTCTGGATGCTGCGTTTTGAAGCAACATCTAGTACGGTTATGTTGTACACTAGTGAACAATACGTACCTGTCATATTTCTAGTACACCCGTTACAGTAATAGCATGAATTTTTTTTCGAGTCTCTCCTAGAGTACCACGTCCCGAAATTGGTCAGTTTGAAGATACAGCAGAAATTTTGCTATCATTCACCTTAGCTCCATGAGGCGGTTCAGAAAATACCCGTTTCGGTCATATTATTAACAAAAATTTTCGTTTTGGGTTCGTAGTTGACCATGGTCCGCCCCGTTGGTACCCAAAATTTTTTCTCGATAAATGTGTAATTTTATATATGAATCGAACCGCAATCGGTTCATGGGTTAACGACTTAGATTTAGGCTTAGCCTTAAGCATAGGATTGCACATAAATGGGAATAACTCCTTAACCCGTGAACTAGTTGAGCTGATTTTATCATCATTCGGCTTAGCCGGACAATGCGGTTAGAATAAATAAAACTTTGCATTCAAATATTTTTGGAATATATTTTTGGATACGAATGGGGTGGACCACTGCGAAACCGAAGAAAATTTTTGTCATTAACATGGCCGAAATGGGTCTTTCCTGGACCGCATCAACGTGCTAAAAGGAATAGTACCAAAATTTCCGCTGTTTGTTCAAAATTGATTCAATTCGAGGAGGGTTGGGATTCTAGGAAAAATCTTCCTGATACATCTGAAAGTGTCGCACACTTCCGCAACATCGGCCTCAAAAGTCAATATATTAAGGGCTGCCTTATAGCCATTTTCGCACATTTCAAAAACATAGGGCCTTTATTTCTTCAATTTATTTAACTACATAATGGCCTAGTAAGGCCAAATTCTGGTTGCATTTGAAATTTACATTTCCGGTTCCGCTACGTATTACACTTGAGTATAGATGGTTTGTTTATAATTTTTTGGATTCATCGCCATCAAGTTTGTTGCATTTCCATACAGCCGGTAATTAATATTACAATGTCATGTATTTTAGAGTTACGAACTTAACATAATCGTTTTACAGTTTATTTCGCATTCGTCAACTATTTTCTTAAATACAAACAATCAGCGTTTTCACAGCATAACATTGAGCTGTTCAAAAAATGGCGACAAGCGATGATGAATTTATTGATGCTCGAGACAGATTTAGCAGTTCTAGGACATCGTCTGTTACGGATGAGGCATTGTTACCAGATTCCTCGCGAAAAAAAATATCCGTCATTCAAGATGGCATCCCAGAAGATCCTACTGAACCTGAAGCTGTTGAAAATAATAATCAAAAGAGACGATTCCATTTGAATGGTAATCGATTGGCATCAGATTTATCGCGAACAACCACGAGGGATGACTCTGTGTTACACAGCGAGTCGCAAGCTGCTCTCCTTCCAGTTTCAACGGGAGACACACCTGATACATACGACGGCCCCGAGAGCAACGAAAACGCTATTGGTTTTCCAAGCGCGAGTGATCGCCGCGATCTTGTTATGCCAGAGACATACGCTTACGCCTCAGCCTTCTCGGTCAGAGCTCCAAAATTTGCCGACAGCAGCACGTTTCTCAACCCCCGTTCGTCAAATGACTCCAGTTCTTTCGTAATAAAGCAAGCAATTTTTCTCATGAATCGAAAACCAGCAGCGGTGAAAAGAAATTTTCATCGACCAACAAACGTTAAAAGCCAGAAAAGCGTGGATGACAAAACCACCGCTCCGCCAACGTATCGAAAATACATCGTGTGCGATGGTTTATATGTGTGCCGTTGCCTCGTTGCTCAATTTTGCCAACACAATTAGCTGAAGATCGCGTATGCTCCGGTCGCCAATCACACCGACGCGTTTTATGGCCGACACGCTGCAAATTGGCTCAGCATGATATTCTTATTTGCAGCAATTCCGGTTGCGTTCATTGCAATGTACGCGGCGCTGGCGTACGGATTTCATCTTTGAATTTTGTATGCTTCCTGGGCGAACGCTATTGGTGCGTGTTTTCGTATGGCAAGCAGCGCGCCTATTGTTGATGAAGGTGCGTTTGTTTCTAATAGCTATTTATGAATAAGAAACCCACATCTAGTTGTGTTTTTCATTTTATCTAAAATGCTTGGGTAACACCATGACTGTATTGTTAACTTGTTGTAAGCAGTGTACTGACGGGGCCGAATTCGTGT
>JASANE010008033.1:0-34626 GCA_030248225.1 Trileptium ribeirensis | reverse complement strand
CTTTTCGAAGGGCTGTGGACAGGCCAGTATATATATAAATTTAGGGTTGTCCGAAGTTCCCGTCTATCGGATGAGATTGTCAGGGCTGGAGAAAGTGGTTACTTCTTCTAGAGGTGCCCTTTGCAACGTAAACGCGGCATGATAGGTTTAGCGATTTCTCACGGTTTTGGTTTTTTGTTTTTCTTTCCGTTGCTGTGCGAGAGAAGCGCTGAGTTGTTATATATCTAAACCACAACAATTTCGATGATGATACCTAAAACTGTTTGTTTGCTTTTAGATTGCTAATCCAATTCGAAATTTTAGAATGCCTTAGTTGTTCGTGTTTTAGATAATATTACTGTCGTTGCTACGTGATGTAGAAGTCTTGACCTTTATAAGATAATCAATCACTTTTTCTTGTTTTAGCTGATTAAGGAAATCAGAGGCCGGTCAGAATTTTTGACGTTATGACAAATGTATTCAGTAGTATTTTATGTGAGGGTAGTTTTCCATACATCACCGGTTAAGGAAGTAGATTATCGCGTTGCATTCAGGTATGATCGCAGTTTCTTTGTTTTTGCCTTACACAATGTTTCTATCGACCTGTCGAACTGAATAGCTATTAGTTTGTACTTCCACATGGTCCTTTCAACGGCAACCGCAATTGATGTAAATAAAAGATCGCCTGCGCATCAAATTAAACTGTATAACTGACGCATAATTTCTTAATGGTTGATCTTTTCTTAAATTTTTGGTAACAGTTGACGGATATGACCTTTCGGCTATAACCTTAGCATTATCATTGACCGTAACGTTTGCGGCATAACGATCCAACCAGATATTTGCGAAAGCGATAGGTGCATTGAGTAGCCCCTAGTTATGACATTTTATTGACATAGTGTCTGAAATCTCATACTATGGCTGATACGGAAACGAAACTACTCTCGATATTACTATTACGGTAAGTGCTTTTCACAAAACTTGTAATCTTCCAGCGGTGTGGCCTCATACTAATTGCTAGGAGGACATTGTATGACTGACTTTTTTCATTCTAGCAAATCTCATTGATTTCAGGTTTGGGATGCCGCGTCTGAGTCTTTCATCACGTTTGGAAAAAAAGATCTATCGTCTGCTGGGAACCTGCCTTCAGCTAGCCGCGATCAAGAAAGCATTCATGGCACCTCTTCCACCGGTTCAAGGCATACGCGTGAGGTAGAGCCATTGGCATATATTATTGAAAATTCGCTGATGGTCGCATCACTCTCTGAAGTGATTACAGCTTCGAAGGCGACAAGCGGTCACGAGCGTTCGTTTGGAAATGACGGGATTGAGGTCGTTTACGGTGCTCAAGTTGACTGCATAAGGTACAGGGTAGACATTCTATGCTGACTTAAATATTACATAAAGCATGAAATAGTTAGAAAAATAAAATAAAATGGAATAAGGGCAATCGAAATATAAAATATTTCTTACTGGTTTTTCCAAGCTGGACCTTTTGTTGCGTTCCGGCAAAAACGCAAATAAATTGCTATAGTAGCCAAATTTTTTACAGTCTTCGTTTTAAATCAATGACCAAGACTTAATGGCAAAAGTTGTCTAATTTTACTCACAGTAGTGGGAACCAAATATGTATGGGATTGGGATGGTGTGATTTATTTTAGCGCGTATGTATAGCAACAAAAATTCTCTTCTGACATCAAAATGTAAAGCCCAAAGGTTTGAATGTTGGAATGACAAAAACATATCATAGGACAAAAACACATGTTGCTATGAGATATGTTTAATAAATTTCAAGCTAGACATAATTGTTCCCCGACAGTGTAATATTGTCTTCGCCTCAGCTTTCCCAGCAAGTCATCTGGGTTTTGTCGGGCTTTCGCAAATAAGGGTTGCAAATTCGATTGGGTCTTGAGATGAATGAATTCTTTTATTTTTTGAAAGCGTGCCTTCTACGTCGGCGGTAATAGCTCAAAATAAAATTTTAAGTAGTCGCTTCGCTAACACCAGTACATATTTTTCACTGTTACGTCGAAAGTTGTTATTATTGAATTTCATTGTTAACGCTGTATGTTTTAGTTATCTGCCAAAAATCTTAGAGTAGGAGTGAATCAGGGGTTTTAATCGGAGTTGACTTAATCGGGTTTGCGAAAAGCAGATTTTTGTAATTTTATTATCTATGCACATATCGTTAGTGTTGCTATTCCATCGCCATTTCACTCTATATAGATTAGGGATTCGCATTTTTGGGTTTTAGGAGAAAGGTTGCCGATAGGGTTTGCGTTTGACAAAAAAAGGATTATCCAATCTCTATTTATTCCAGAAGCCTGGACTTTTTTATGGGATTGTAATTGAAACGGAATGAGTGAAGTTTCCTCTGAGGTGCTATGGGGAATATCTGAAAATTTATATTTTTACCTGTTTCTGTCACATATAACTCATCTTCAGATGGATTTATTTCGATAGTTTTTTGTTCGGTAGCAAAATAGATGACGATGTGCCATTTAAGTGAACGCGAACAGCCCCGACCCATCGTCTGGGTCAAAATGACAAAAACAGGTTTTAAGGGTTCTTTAGCCAAATCTGGCCATACGGGTACCAGTCTTTCTTAGCCCATATTTAGCGATATTGGCTACGCATCAAAAACGGAATCGGCTAATCGAGCTGCACAACGGTATCCGAACTTTTTGTAGGATTACTCACAGGGGCTCTGTGGGCAAAAATATGGATCGTGATTCAGAAATATAGATTTTTCAACTTTCGGCACGCTATTGTGTGTTTTAACTTAGAACTTTAACTTTAACTTAGGTTATCAAAGACGATCAATATGATCAATGACTGTGTTATCTAGAGTGCAACTTGACTTTATCATATCTTTTTTCGTAGTTTTAAAGGATTTACGGTCGTCGAACCGGCTTTCTAGTCTTTCATAGTTTGGGTACGTATTGCATACAGGACATCAAAATTGGTCTATGTATGTTTTTGGCATACTGAATACCATCGCTCTGTTATCTAGAAAACAAGGGCGTATATATTTCTTGCATTTTCAGAGGTTATCAGTGGGTTTAGAGTCAATAAACCCAATTTTCAGTATGTAGCATATATTCGGTAGTTTGGGTATTTATTGTGAGTAGGCCATCAACACTTGTATAGATTTTCCGATAGCCTGAATACGTTGTTTTAAATATTTATCAGAAATAGTTCATGCGTTGTCAGAAGTTTTCAATGGGTTTAGGGCCGACGAAGTTTTTAATGGGTTCAGGCCGGTTAGAGTTCTGGGGCAGTATATACATAAAAGACGGCCTGTTCCAGGTGATTATCCAAATTG
Source organism: Trileptium ribeirensis (assembly GCA_030248225.1). NCBI lineage: Eukaryota > Metazoa > Nematoda > Enoplea > Enoplida > Thoracostomopsidae > Trileptium > Trileptium ribeirensis. Next base: position 31,322 of record JASANE010008033.1, on the reverse strand, counting down.
GTAACTTATAGATGAGACGACGTTCACGGCGTTTCACAACCACATGCTAGGTACTAGTATATTTCACGGTAGAGATTGGAAATTACCAGACGTTCAAGCTCTTGATCGGCTCGGTTCTTTCTGAACCATGCCCTGCTCGACTCCCATAGACAGATCATAGTCGGTGGTTCTGCTCGACTGTTCCGATGGAAAGTAAAACTCTTAGGCTCCTAATAATAAAAGTTTTCGATCAATATAATATTAGAGAAAATAACATGTCCAATCCAACAAACGAACTGTATAATATAGATGGATTTTTGAGCTTTTTAGAACTGAGCGGAGCTTATTTCGGATGTTATTGCCGTTACCTGCCTATTACACTTTACGTTAGCAGTTATAAATTATGTTTTTGCTTTAGAAAGGAGCTTTGGAGAGCCGATCCAGTTTTTACACACACTAGGCTCGGCTCCTTGCCTCAGACATCATGGCAGGCTTGTCTCTAGAGCCGAGCCTAGAGTCTAAATTCTCACTTCTGTGTTACATCTAATTACCACGGGACTGTGTGACAGGCATATTCTTGCCGACGCAAACAAATTATTCATGTCCCAAATCTATACCTTTATATTCCACATAGTCTTGTTATCATTTCTTGCCAAGTTTACATCATTTTTTGTTTAATTGTAGGTCACCTTCCGTTAGCGATCATCATCAAGAAGCTCAAATTATACTCAAGGACGGAACTCGCTTTGGTGCGAAATTAATTGTACGTTTTGAAAATGTCAAAAGGAATTAGTTTGTTTTTATTTTCGAAAATTATTCTTGTTAAAGCGACATTCTGTATGCGTAGTGGGCGCTTTGTAAAGACCTTTTTCAGTTCAACTAAGAGCGCCAAGCAATTTTCTGTTGCTTCAGAGCTTAGTTTAGTCAGAACGTAGTGGAGATTGTGTGTTGCAGGGGTGAAATCTTTTAAATTCCGTGTGTGTGTGTGTGTGATCAGCCATAACTTGAGAACACTTTAACAGATTTTCATGATCTTGGTCTCATTCGAACCGGCATAGTCGATTTACCGTGTACATCCCCGATTGTTTTTTGATTTGGGGTCTGGTTCCGAGGTCATGGGTCAAAATGTGGGTTTTTTGGCCCCATTTTAGTACCCTTCACGGAAGCAAGCTTATTTTTATCTTATTTTTTCTCTGGATGGTTTTATTTCATAGTAAAATGATGAATGCCGATGCCTATTTTTTTTTGTTTTTTGATTAAGGCTCCGGTTCTGGATTTATGGAGTTGGAGGTACGGGGGTATGGTGCCCCAATGGTTCTTCGACCCAAAATTTGAAAATTTGTTCTGACGTCTTGGGCGGCTGATAAGATTCACCTGGGGGTTTTCGGGCATGGGAAACTGATTGCCGGTTTTGTTCTGCGGCTCATGGTTCCATGGGTACAAGGGATGACGCCTCATGGTTGGGGTCAGAGGTCAAAATGAGAGTTTTAGTACCCTTCACGGAAGCAAGGTTATTTTTATCTTAACATTCGAATTTCTTTCTCTGGTTGGTTTTATTTGATAGCAAAATGATAAATACCGATGCCTCTTTTTGTTTTTCGATTAAGGCTCCGGTTTTGGGGTTTGAGGTATGGCACCCTCATGGTTCCTCGTCCCAAAATTAGAAAATTTATTCTGACGTCCTGGGCAGCTGAAAAGTTTTACCTGGATGTTTTGGGGCATTGGGAACTCATTACCGGTATTGGTTTTACTCCGCGAACCATGGTTCCATGGGTACGAGGGTATGGCGCCACCTTTGTTTGATGTCAGAGGTCAAAATGAGGGTGTTTTTTACAGCATTTTAGTACCCTTCACGGAAGTAAGGTGATTTTTATCGTAACTTTCGAATTTTTTCTCTGGTTAGTTTTATTTCATAGTAAAATGATAAATACCGATGCCTCTTTTTTGTTTTTCGATTAAGGCTCTGGTTTTATTTATTCTGACGTCCTGGGCAGCTGAAAAGTTTTACCTGGATGTTTTCGGCATTGGGAACTCATTACCGGTATTGGTTTACTCCGCGAACCATGGTTCCATGGGTACGAGGGTATGGCGCCACCTTGGTTTGATGTCAGAGGTCAAAATGAGGGTGTTTTTTTACAGCATTTTAGTACCCTTCACGGAAGTAAGGTGATTTTTATCGTAACTTTCGAATTTTTTCTTTGGTTAGTTTTATTTCATAGTAAAATGATAAATACCGATGCCTCTTTTTTGTTTTTCGATTAAGGCTCTGGTTTTGGATTTATGGGGTTTGAGGTACGGGGGTATGGCGCCCCAACTGTTCCTCGACTCAAAATTTAAAAATTTGGTCTGACGCCTTGGGCGGCTGATAAGTTTCACCTTGGGGTTTTCGGACATGGGAAACTCATTGCCGGTGCCGGTTTTGCTCTGCGACCTATGGTTCCATGGGTACGGGGGTATGACGGCCCATGGTTGGGAATCAGAGGTCAAAATGAGGTTTTTAGTTTTAGTTTTTTTACAGTATTTTAGTACCCTTCACGGAAGTAAGGTTATTTTTATCTTAACATTCGAATTTCTTTCTCTGGTTTGTTTTATTTCATAGCAAAATGATAAATGCCGATGCCTCTATTTTGCGGTTTTGGAGTTATGGGGTTTGAGTTATGGCACCCTCATGGTTCCTCGTCCCAAAATTTGAAAATTTGTTCTGACGTCCTGGGCGGCTGAAAAATTTCACTTGGGAGTTTTCGGGCATGGGAAACTCATTGCCGGTGTTGGTTTGGTTGTAAGTTGTGCTGGTATTGTGTGATGTCCACATATAGCATATTGACGAATTCTCGATAGAGTTACTAGTTCATATGATCACATCAACAGCGGTAGTCCACTGCAAAATGCATAGTTTCGATAAAAATTAGCTTGATAAATCGGAATAAATACACAATAAACGTTTTGAACTAAAACCTTGCCAACCTAGCAAAATATTTTTGCTCGCTTTATTGGTATAATGGATCTATTTTAAAGAAAATTTATTTAAAAAATTTGAACTGCTCTCGTTTTTGAATATGACCATATTCGTTTTTTGGCATTTTGGGCCGATTTTGGTCATTTCTCACGATTTACGGATTTGAGTGACTATATCTCGCGAACCAGGGGAAAATTAAAAAATCCCTTGCGGCAACGTATTTATCCGACGAGTGCGTTAAAAAGTTTGAGACATTTTGACAATTGGTGGACTATAAACAATTTGAAAATGGTGTCTTGTGTAATTAATTTATGCAATTCTCCAAAAAAATTCCAACTCCATCATTCTTAGCTAGGTGGATGTGATTTGTGATTTTTGCCAAATTAAGGTATTTAGATCCATTATGGCTGTGTGGCAGCCCCCCTCAGGACCCAAGGATACAAGAAATACCTCAAGTTATCACCTTCTTTTCAAATTTAAGTATGTAGATCCAATTTTTTTGTTCCAATTTGCTAGTTGGCGGCCTTTACGCAACACCCGAGTCAAGCTGATTTTATCACCTTTTTCGACTCAGCTCGTTAATGGGGTTCGAATGATATATAAAATTATACATTTACCGAGAAGAAAATTTTGGGTACCGGGGAACCATAAAAAATAAAGAAAAAAATTTGTCACAAAATGGCTGAGATGGATACTTTCTGAACCAGGTTGTCGAACTATGTCGATTGGTGCTGAAATTACCGCTGTATCTTCAAAATTGAGTAATTTTGAGCATGAGTATCTAACCGATAAAATTTTCCCCCAAAATAGGCCCACAAATCTTTCCACCAGGGTTCGATATCCTGCTTGTTTTCGATGTTTTGATTGATGAAATAGCGTTCTAAAACGGCTCAATGTACTATCTATTTTCAATATTTTAGTGCGTGATGTAATAAGGGACATTGCTGTGAATGCAAATGTATTTTTTCAGTTCCTCACAAACATAGAAATTGAAAAAACAAACAAATTATGTTTTAAGGCTGGTTTTTAACGAATCTTTATTTTCCAATTTTTGTTAATGGAATTTTTCCTAAGTTTTAACTGATTCATTAATTGTACCAAAGAACAGGTCAGGTTTTGTGTTTTATGTTATGACGTTTGTTAGTATGTAATTGTTTTGGTGAGCTAGTATTTGTCGGTACCTTATGGACTCTATCAGATTGGATTTTGCAGTTACTGTAACCAAAATACTGCATTCGAGCATGACACTGGAACCAAGTACTACAAAAAGTTCATGTTAGAATATCGTGCCAGCATTCTAATCAATCAACAAAAATTTAGGTTGGCGCTGACGGCTTCAATAGCAGCGTTCGGAAGGCGATCAAGTCGTGCAACTATGTTGCCTGGAATTATGAGCAAAAGGCTATTGTTGCTACTCTGGAATTGGCTTTGGTTTGTAATTTGTTTGCATTTTTTCAATGTTTAACTTTATTTTATCGAATAATTCTTTGTATTTATTTTGTATAGAAAAATATGTCACAATGCGAAGGTACGCTATTCTTCAAAATTAACTCCGGTGTTCGCTACTTGTGCAATATATACTACTGGGAACATGTGCCCAATATTAAGATTCAGCGAATACACTATTATAGCGATTATTTGGCACATGTTTAGCTATAATATTGCACTTCTCAGGCGATGTTCGATGGGTCGTTGGCAGGGAGTAACCGGAATTCCGGTTCCGGCGAAAATCGTGTTCCGGTTGCGGTTCCGGCAAAGGGCAAAAACATACCGGAACCGGAATTCCGGTTTAAAATTTTTGTTTGAAATTTTCCACATTTTTGCTTCATCCTGTAATCCGAACAATGTGTAATATATATTATACAATGATCAAGCTCCAATACAACCAAGCAAAAGAAAAGATTAACTAACCAATTTGCCGTGTGAAACGTAAGTAGCGCACATAATTAGAGCAGGAATTTTTCATAATAACCTGCAGGAGTTTGTTAAATCACACGCCAGCTCGATGCTTGTAGCAGCTATTTTACACATCCAGAAGTGTGTGGGATACGTTTGAGTTAAACCGGTCCAACCCGGTAACAGAGTATGGCTTACGCAGAAGTACTTAGGGTATGCTTGGCTAACATAAATTGCGTCACGCACCCGCCAGTGCGTTTGTAAACTTGGTTAATCAGTCTAAATTGAAGTAAACTAACGTTATCTGCAACGCAGCTAGAAACTGCTTTATTGGCAATGAACTGTATTTATTGAAACTGTGCGAGCAGCATCACAGTGTGTCTCATTTATAGCATTCTGATTAGAAAGTTATCATCATTATGATGTAACTGAGGGGCACTGTTTGTCACGCTAGCCTAAACAGTGCCTCTAACCACTGATCAGAAAATTACCTTCTATCTATTATTTTCTCTTAGAATCATATAAACCAATAATTTTAAGTTTCCTACAGAAGAACATGCAACAAACGTAGGTGTAGTGAAGGGAGGCGACCGGAGACAGAGCGAAAGTGTGTATTCTACGCTCCAAGTTTGTAAGCACATTCGATTTGACGCAGTATACGCAATGGTGTATAGTGGAAGACATTTTTTGCTCTGAATGTCCAAAAACCGACATATTTGATCGATAAATAAACTTATTAGCTTCCTCAGTCTCTTTGAAGTTTCAGAAAGGCAATAATACCATCGCAATACATTAAGTTTAATGTAAAAGTTATTTTTAATGCATTTTAAATCCACTATACCTTCATTTCTTCCATCAGCTGTTTTACTATTGTAACGATGTGCTGCCTTGGGAACAAATTCACTCATGTCAAGCTGGGGGACGTATTAGGTCGTGTACCCTAACACGACTTGCCGACGCCTTTAATTCCACTCCACATTAGCTAATTTGTTTCCCTTATTTATTGTTTGTTCTTTACTATGTGTGCCATGCAGTGATTGTTTATTATATGTTATGTCGTTGGTTGTAGATGTTGTATACAAATTTCGGTTCCGGTTATTCCCTGGTCGTTGGGTCATTCCACGCTACGATGTCCTTTTGTCCCAGAATAAATGACTAATGACTTTTTTGGTTTAGATTATCTTCATTTTTACACTCTATGACCAAAAAACGTCAAGGATTCCGAATTTGAGGTCGTTATAGTATTTTTTAACCGTTCTGATACTATGGCTTCCCAAATACCACCCCTGTTGCCCAGCAAGATACCGTAAAATGGCCTCCGGCATGCCCCCAAAATACTATCTTTGTGAGCCTATGGCAGGAACTTAAGTTATTCAAAACCAATCTTGTACTTACCATTTTCACTGCGAGGGGTGCAAGATGGCACCCTATACCAATCGCCAGTTTGCATGCCTGATAATCTGTTTGGGGGGGGGGGCAAATTTGAAAATTTCCAAAAAAATAATTGTATGTCATAATATGTCTTCGAAATGCAGTGCCACAATGTATTATCAACTAAATGCGCCAATTTGCATCCAAATAACGTTACATGGCCGATTTTTCGAAATTTTGGTGGTGGTCGGGGGGAGTGGTAAAAGCCTGATATCAACAGGTCGGCCGAGAGGTAGAGCTCAGGTCGTGTCACCATTCTCTTCCTCATGGTAATGAACCATAACTGACAAATTAATAGAGCTGCACTCACTCCACCATACCACAACCTAGCAGTGGTCGGGGGGTAATCAAAATGTGCTAAAATCGATCTTCTAACCCTGGCGCCGGGGTAAGTAACAAGAAGCCCCTGGTTTAATATTTTTTCAAAAGATACCTGGGGATAGGTATGATCTATGAATAACGTTTATGTACCGTGCATAAGTAACGATTAATGGCCAAAAAAGAATTTGGTCGGGGGGTGGGTAAAAATGAGGTTCATTCCATGTCAGCCGCTCCCATTCTCCAGGATTGATGTAGATTTGAAATTTGTGTAAATAAAAACGTAGTGTAGACTTATCTAATTCTGCACAAATAAGAATTAATGTCATAATTTCTAACACAGAGCCACGGCACTACCCGGAAAACAGGTCGTAAAATTAGTCATTACGGTTATTGTCAATTTGGGACCTATGTGGATCGCCAGCCTCTTATGGCGGGGGTGATCCAAAAAAATTTTGTTGTTTAAAACAGCTAAGCAATGAGGCTTCCTAGTGTAAATAACATTTTTGCCAGTTTCCTGCACGTTTCTATGCCACAGACCAAAATATCCACTTTTACCCAACCCCGACCAAAAGGACATCGTAGCGTGAACTAACCCCGTTGTCATGTGGCGTTGCGTTGTCATGTTATACATAGCGCTGCTCGTTCGATGTTTCCTCCCTCGATGATTGCTTGATGTTCTAGTGGAATCGTTGAGTCGATATTCGGTCGATGCGTGCCCGATATTTCGCTCGTTTTCGCTCACTTTTATCTCGGTGCGTTCTTGATGATATATCCCTCGATGATTTGGTTGATTTTCCATCGCGTCCCATTCGATGCTTGCCCGCTCAAACAGTGGCTATCATTTTAAACGTATACTGTACTATATGGTTATCAACTTATGACTTTTCATTGCATTGAAACGAGTCTTCATAGAACTAGAAATTAGAAAAATAGAACGGATTTACACAATATTTTTCAGCAAGTGTTTATGATGATTTTTTGAAAAGAGTATGACACTCTTCGAAATCACCATTATGAAATCGTCGGGCATAATCCGATTCATTTTAACTTTACTCCTTGGTTCTGAAGGATTGGCCTCTCACTATTTTTGGGGGGCGTTATGATCTTATGAAGAAAAATTTATCCGTTTCAGTTTTGAGCAGGGCATTTGAAGCGAGTCTTCATAGAACTAGAAATTAGAAAAATAGAACGGATTTACACAATATTTTTCAGCAAGTGTTTATGATGATTTTTTGAAAAGAGTATGACACTCTTCGAAATCACCATTATGAAATCGTCGGGCATAATCCGATTCATTTTAACTTTACTCCTTGGTTCTGAAGGATTGGCCTCTCACTATTTTTGGGGGGCGTTATGATCTTATGAAGAAAAATTTATCAGTTTCAGTTTTGAGCAGGGCATTTGAAGGGAGACTGGGAAGATGTTTTCTTCATAAGCTCACGGCCGTGCTCAAGAATTGAAGGCTCATCCCAAGAACCAAGAGGTAACGGACGAAATGGGTCGTGTCATATCCAGCGCTTTTATACGATGATTTTGAAGAGTACTCTTATCCAGAAGTACTCTTTTCCAGAGTACTCTTATCCAGAAATTATAAACTCTTGGTATTAGTTATTAAAGTGTTAGAACAAGCGTTGTGTATTAGCATTAATTTAGCTGCCAGCTGTGTAGGGGCGGTCTTAAAAATATTTGGCATAACGCTATTTGAATTCAAATTAAAATTTATGACAAATTATTGTATTTTTTGATGTCCGAGTTTTAAAGTCTGACCGAACTATATGCGAACTCAGTGACTTGTCTATGATCTGTTGTCGCGAGGGCGGTGGCCAGCTTTAATATTTGGCGACAATGCCGCTACATTGTTTGTTTGTTTTGGTTCCACTGCTGATTATTTATACTGCTATCCCTGTCCATGGCTTAAAAATGTTGGACAACGCGTTACATCCGTAAATATCGACTTCTTCACCGTTATTCTGTCTTGCTATGTCGTTATCATGCTTTATCACTTATAAAAGAAGGGGTGCTAGGGCTTAGTGTGGTGTCACTTTCTTATCACGTTTTATGTAACGGGAACACATTGAAACTTTTATTTTGGTCTGTGGAATAGAATTTAAGGCTTCTGTTGATTGCTTGTACCCACGAGCTTCAGTTGAGCTCACACTCTAGCTTTAATTTTGCATATACTCCGGAATCCTGATTATAACCCTCACCATATGTTCAGCGTCACTGTTTTCTCTGGTGGGATTGATGATTATTTACTAAGCCGCCACTTCAGTCAACTTTGTGCATTTCTTGGCTCGAAAGATCTTTTGCCAACCCAAACCTCGTTTTGAGACGTCTGTCACTATATTCAATTTTGATTTCTATGGTTTTAAGTCGGAGCTATCTTTATATTATAATTATCACAAAACTATTTTGTGTAAAAAATTTACTTTTAAAATTCTGAGTGAAGTTCTCGAAAAATACCGACATCGACCTGTAAACAAAACACGGCTGGCGTAATTATTTGCACCGTGGTTGTGAAAAATGTGGCATCATATTGATACAGACGAGACAAATTAAGCAATGGTCTAACGCGACTCAATGTGAAAAGTAGAATTGGGCATATTGTTGAAACCAGTTCCACTGATTGGCATGTTTGTCATCTCATTTTGGTTTAATTTTGTTTTATTTGTAGAATGATGACGACGACAACAATGAAACCGCATGGCAGCGCTTTACACCCGATGGACCTGTCGCATTGTTGCCGGCAAGTTTTGAACACAACTCTTGAAATCCTTGAATAGGCTACTGGCCGGAAACGAGGGCTCCTCGTTCGAAAAAGATCTCAAACTTTGTTTGAAATACATTTCATCTTGAAACTCGATATTCGTTTGAAACCTTTAACGCCTTTTTTATTCTATTCGCTGTGTGTCCGCTTCCTGGATCTTTGTACGAATATATACACCTCAAGCGCTCGACTCCTGTTACACTGCCCGTTGCCGTTTCGGGTAAACATTAACATATGCATCAATTATAAGTTTTGTGATAAAGTGAAGCATAGGGGAACATGATCAGGGTTAATCTATCTATAAAAATAATCTCTATTTTTCTACCAAAAGCACATTTTCGACTGCAATGTCCTTGCACAGTACACCAAGCCCAACACCGTACTAAACTGAGAACAATGATATTTTTCTATTACAACGGCCAGTGACATGTCCCCAGTCATTAAGCAAATAAATCATTTTTCAAACCAAAACCATTACCGTAACGCATTACGTCGGAATTTTGTTATTACTGTAATAAGTGCATTTGTCATCGACAACGTTGCTTCACATAACCAAATAAACACGCATTACCTAACGTTATATTTTTCCAATAACATTTTTCAGGGTTTTGCCATACCTACAAAGGGCATTTTTCCTACCAGAGTATATGTCGTTTTTCCTAGAAAGCTAATGAAATTTGTTACTACTATTCTGGCCTGTAAACAGTGGGGGGACCCCCCACTTTCCAAATCCCCCATGTTCGTGAGATTTTCCCCCATGTCCGTCCCCCCCCACTCGGCCGAAACCCCCCATGTTCAACTAATTCCAAAAATTTTTTATGTCTGAAAATTTATGTTCTTTCTTTGCAAATTGTTTTTTAAACATTAATTACCACTATTTATAATGCTAAAATATTGTTTTTTAGCTTGAAAGTACGTTCACAGTAGTAAAAATGTATGAAAATATGGAAATATGTTGTATTTTTAAGCAAAATTTATCCCACCACTTTAAAATTTCCCCCGAGAATGAACATGGGGGGCCCCCGAAGTTCCCCCCCCCCACTTTTCGGAGGGCTATGGATCGGCCAGCTATTGTTGGTTACAATAGCCAAAATGCAAAAGTTAGATCATCAAAAATTAGCTATTCGGGCAGCAGTCGAATTAAAGGAGCCATAGTTTCATGCGTATGCAATCATTAACTTCCAAAATTAATATAAGGGCTTGAAATCAAAATAAAGTTTATCTTCCCCGATATCCCTAGTATCCGTTACCCAGACACCAATTTGCTCAGTTAAAATTAATTCACGGGTTTCAAACATGAGCTAACAGCGAAATCTTGCCTTTTTATGGAGGTATATTATGGTATTAACCAAAAATTTGTACATTCCCAAACGGCGCAAAAATTCCAACAAAAACAAAGATGGACCGTTGCAGTTAAGCAAGCCGATGATTAAAAACCTGAACATGTGGTGTCGATATAAGAAAAGTAGACTTAACTGTGACCTTGCGTAGTATAAAACCACTGCGAATTGAGCTAAACCCTTGTCAGATAATGAGATCAGAATATCTGAACAGAAAATTTTGGGCAGCAAATACATTTCTCACTTTTATTCGTATGTATATATACTCAAAATTTGTTTCTAAAGGCTCTATTACCATATCAAGTTCAACTTGTTACAGATTCTCGTCGTAAAGCAGAAGTTTTGCAGCGTCATTTCCGTTCCGTTTTCACAGTTGACGATAGAAATCTGCCTACTACTTCTTGTGTGTATAATACTCAAACATCGCAGTTAAATTTAAACTAGTAATCAGTCTATGAAGTATTAAGAAAGCTTCCATGTAAAATCTCTTGTGGATCTGACAAGATTCCAACTAATTATACTAAAAAAGTGATATAGCGTTGCCAAACCTTTGTTTTATCTTTTCTCTGCATCGCTTTGACCACACTGGAGCTGAAGCAGCTGTTCGTGGGCGTGTCGCCGCCGCATGGAAGAAGTGGGGAACGCTGGCCGGCATCATAACACAACGTCAAATTCCTTTTCAACTGAGGTCACAACTTTTCAGATCATCCATTCGTCAAGTGTTGTTATATGGCGCCGAGACGTGGCAGTTCACAATACAACAACAAGCCTTGCTACATCGTACAGAGCTGAAAATGCTGAGGTGGATGCAGCAAATAAATGGCAGGATATGGTTACTTCGCCGTGCTCAACTGGACGATATTTCTAGCGCACTCAAGCGACTTCGACTTCACTGGTTCGGGCACGTGGCTAGGAGTGACAATCCTGCATTTAACTACACTATGAACCTTGAAGTACGCGGCACACGACCAACAGAACGCCCGAAAAAGACGTGGCGGCAAGTCGTTATGAGTGATATCGAGCAATGTGAACTACAGGAGACAGATGCGCTCGACCGCGTCAAGTGGAGAAATGGTTGGGAACGTCCCACCTCCGTCAGGGGACAACGGACGCAAAATGAGGATTGATTGATTGTTAAGAGTTGAGTTAGCAGATACTTTATTACAGCTCTTGTGAGTTCATACAATTGGCCCCCGGACGGCTGACCATTGCAGAGTTATTTAATTACCTGAACCTAATTTCTTAGATTTACACTAATACAAGCCGTTCTATTATAGCTGTCCACGGACGGCTGAGGAATTGTGCTATTATAAGAACTGTATAGTAGTGACGAGCTACTATCCAGTTAATTTCTTAAAAGCCTCGATCCCCGGACGGCTGATGGATTTGGTAATTGGGAACACAATGGTACGATGGGGTAACATATTCCACGCCCATTACTCACCCGGTATGTTCAAGATTAGCAAAACTGTTATATAAGTCGTTCCAGTCAGAACGTTTACCACAGTGAACGCGATAATGCTACTAACCCAGACATACTATTCTTCTCTCCCTTGTAGTTCTCACTCGACGCTTTAGGGTCGAAATTCTTTAGTATTACTAATATTCCGCTAATATGTATCAGATTAATACTTTTATTTAACCCTATAGCATTACTTGGAACAGGTATCACTAGGTTATTACTAATTATTGTTTAAGGTACCTATTTGTGAAGTAACTTGAGCCATAAACGTTAATTCTTTAATAAGACACGCACAGGCCAAACTATGAAGTGGAAGTCCGTAATTCTTTATTCAAAAACAATTAATAACAATTCCGTCGCAATTGCTGCTCAATACAACGAATCTCGCCCCGAACTCTACCAAAACATCAACCAGACTAATAAAACTGAACAAAAACAATACTAACTTCTGTTAGCTAAATGGGAGAACGAAACAAGATTATGCAAATTAGCATAATCTTTGAACAAAACAAATTAAAATAAAACCCAGAACGTAGTGGTGATATTCACCTTTGACTCGGACGATCGCTGGTCGTTCCGTAGATCTTGCAGCAACTGTCCAGAGAACCATATTACGAAAATACGGTTGATTCAACCATAGAATACATGACGATAAATTGATATGACGATGTCCCAGCCTGAAACCATGTGAGACAACAGCGCAGACTACAGCTCCGGCAAGCAGCCTGAGGCATGGAGGCGTGACTTGAACACGGCAATCGACGGAGCTAACACCACTGATTCTGGTAAGTTGTTCCAGGAATTGATCACGCGGTATGCAAAAGAAAATAGTGCAACATCAAGTCGAGGAGATATTTTGGCACGAAGTTTGTATATATGGCCACGTAGGTTACTGCCGTCTGAGACAAACTCAAACCAGTGACTAAGTGGAAAGTCAATATTGCCATTTATTGCGTTAAACACCATTATTAAATCGGCTCTATGACGGCGGGTAGCAAGTGTTTGCAACTGAAGCTCGCGTAAACGATCTTCATAAGAAAGATGTGCAACAGCAGGAACAAACTTAGTTGCTCGTCGTTGGACACGCTCAACAAGCTTTATGTCTTTGTTATAGTGGGGACACCACGCACTCGTAGCGTATTCCAAGACGGATCTAACGAGGGTTCGATAGAGATGTAAGAAGATGTGTTTGTTGATACTTCGGAAGGAACGGCGGATACACCAGAGAACATATTCAGCCCGTCGGACAACATCGGCACAATGCAATGAGGACTTCAGGTTGGTTGAAACGATGACTCCCAAATCTTTCTCAAATTGTTTATTGGGTATTTGTTGACCTTCAATTGTGTATGTATGGCACGGGTTGTTAAAACCAAAGTGTAAACACGTCGATTTATGGACACTGAATGACATGCACCACACTTTAGCCCATGCGGCAAAAGCATCGATGTCACGCTGTAGGTCCCTTATATCCAAAGTCGTTAGCGTGTTATGGCTATGGATACGATATGGATATTTGCGAAGGGCACCGGATACCCAGCTATCGACATCATTGAAGTAGATAAGGAACAGAATTGGACCTAAGACAGTACCTTGTGGTACTCCGCTACGTACGTCAGTCCAATTTGACCTAAATATAATAGATGAATATAATAGATATAATAATAGACGATATAATAGATGAAAAAGTGAAAAACTTTGTTTTTTGGGGGTTTTAGGAGGGTTTGGACGGGGATTCCCCTATAGTCTAGTAGATGCTGTTATTTTATGTTGTCTTGATGGGGTAGAGGTTGGAAGGTATTTTTATTATGACGGCTATCAGAATTAAAAATGGGAAGGGATTCACCACTCGAAGATGTTGTGTCCGTACGCGTGGCCAGTACAATGCCTGCGGAAATAGTAACTATGGCGTCTGTATTTTTGTCTGGCGTATATCTTATCTCTCGATGCTTCGACTCAATTTGTGCTGCGGCGTGCTACTTCGATTTGTTTTATTGATGACTCCAATAAAAACCCAATAAAGTCGCTATTACAATGTTTATTCAAAAATTAGTAACATGCACACGGAATAATTATTCAAAGAATCGCAGTTTATATTGGCAATGATTGTTAGTGGCAACGCTGGATATCCGTAAGTCAGGTTCGCCCAGTTTTCAATATTTTAGCCACTTGTCGTTCCTGGACTCTCGATAAGTTTGCTACTTTGCCAAGAATTGCTTTTTGTTTATCAACTCAGCTTTGGAGCGCACTATTCTAAATAGTTATTTGATAAGTTAGCGTTAGGTTAGGTATTAATTACTTTTCCTCTTGTGAGGTTCGTACATAGCCTTACGGACGGCTAGACACGTACGTTCATTTAAGTACCTCAGCCTTTTCCTTAGATGTACACTAACAGTTTCCTTAAAGTATTCCTCTTGTGAGGTTCGTACGTAGCCTTCCGGTTGGCTAGCCCCGTACGTTTATTTGAATACCTTAACCTCGGCCTTAGATTTATACTAATAGTTTCCTTAAAGCCAACAGTATCCGCACGGCTTATTGAAGGATTCTGATACACTAATGTTTTCCATTGAGGGTTTGTACGAAGCCTTCCGGACGGCTAGGCCGTACGTTTAAGTACTTTGTGCTAGGATCTAAGATTTACGCTAATTACGTGCCGTTATATTATCGTTTCCGCTTCCAGACGGCTAGCTAGGCCCGATATATAACTACTGAATAGTCGGCAGCTACCCTCTAGTTCCCAATTAATTACTTGGTTTCCCACTTCCCGAACTCGCCTAGGAAATGCTCACGAATTTCCGTCATGACTAACTGCACGGGGTATTTCTCAGTTATATTAATTCACTTTGGAACTATAAGGGAAGGACCGTAATTGTTTAGGATTACGCTCGTGCTCAACTCAGATTTTATGTGTGAAAAATAATATAAATTATTAGAATAATAAAGTACCTACTTATGCAGCTTTAATTTAACTCTACGTTACTGCTGGCAAGGCTAATCGATGAACTAGTCAAGCACGTACTCCGTAATTCCTCTCCAATCATAACTCGGTGTCATAAACCAGAAATAAACCCAGCGAGAAATCATTGAGCATCCACTAAATAATAAACGGGCTGTGAATTCGTAAGTATTCGTTAAAAAATTCGAAATCGTGAGACGTACTAGCTAGATAATAACAAAAATATTCAAGATAAGTTCACTAGGTAACTCGTCCAAACACTAATGTATTGTAGAACGTATATAGTCCAGTAACTCCTTCGCGAAAATAAATCAAGAAAATTAGAGCACAACAATACAATTCTCTGCTTCGGAAGCCAACCTAACTCGATGGTGCCCGTTCTAGACTGAATAAAGAGAAAAAAAGACGCTAACACATGTTTGCTAATAAATTAAATGAGTGCTGATTATGCAAATCAGCACGAAAAGAACGAAAACCACAACATCAGGAAACAAAAAGTAAAGAATCACCCAGGGTATGGAGGGATATAATAAGGGATTTGGTGACTAACCGGTTTTTAGACATTTTTGGGAATTTTGGGGCGTGTTCGGACCGGAAGCCCCCCTGGTAGCCTGATAGACCCCGAACAGATGCCGAACAATTTGTAAAAGCTGTTATTTTTAGGATTTATGATTGGGGTGGGTTTTGGATTATAATTTCTTATGGCGGCTATCGGATTATTAAATTGAGACGGGATTCGTCACTCGCAGATGTGTGGCCCGTACGCGTGGCCGGTAGTATGCCGATGGGGATTACTGATTGTTCCTTCGCGCGCGTTATTAGGTCAGCGTACTTCTTTTTCTTATGCGTTGCTGCGTGATTATTCGAGTTGCTCCGCACTTGATTCCGATAAAGATTCAAACCAGCCGAAGTTAGAAGTTTTACTCAAAGTTGTAAATCGCACAACAATTTTAATTTCCGAGTACTTGATTACTTCCAGTATACTTAGTTTCGCCACTCAATACTCGGACTCCAACTATTCTCGACACTTCGTGATTAAAAACTTGTTGCACCTTGACAGCACTCGATTTCTGTGATTGATCCTTGTACCAATTATTATCTCTCAGATTCACATTTTGAGCGCACTATTATTCTGAGTAAGTTATTTAGTACTTGCAGTTAGGGTATGTATTGAGTAAATCCTCTTGTGAGGTTTGTACGAGACCGCCGTACTGCTCGATCCGAACGTTTATTTGAATACCTCAATCTTTGCCTTAGATTTACACTAGTACTTCCTTATGATTTCGTCTTTTGAGGTTGGCACGAGATCGCCGGAGGGTTCGATTCGTACGTTTATTTGATTACTTTAACCTCTTCCTTAGAATTAGACCAGTTAGTTTCTTTATGTTACCGTTCCCGCTGCCGGACGGATCAGCTGGCCGCGTGTTATTTCCAATACGGTTATAGTTTACTTACGCTCGTGATAACTCAAGTTTTAGTTGGGAAAATAATAAAAATAACGTTAATTATTACCAAGATAATATACCTATTTGTGAAGTTAATTAATTTTAACTTTGTAACAAGGCTGAATGAAATTTGACTCGAAATATTCTCACCAACAGTTGGAATTAATGTTCGCATCCGGCATGAGACAATCAGAAATCCTTAATATAATCAAGACACCATAAATCCATCGAGTGGTAAGCCGGTCGTATAAAGCACATAAGCTGTAGAAATAAAGTTCGAAAAATAAGTGTGCTCCGCAGCGAAAACTAAACTGATTAAACTAAAGAAATCACAAGCTAACACATTAAATCGTACCGCCGTCGTGGACACCAGTACCAGGTTTGAGTGCAGCTTTGTAATCAGTCCACTACGAGGATTTCGTCTCCGTCAAATAGGAGACCGCAAGTTGTTCAAACTATAAAGTAGAAACGCAATGCAGAACAGCGATGTCACAGCACACAGGAAGTGCGCCAGAGACATGGAGCCACCACTTAACGCATTGAATTGATGGGGCTGTGACTATATCTTCTGTCAGTCCGCTCCATGGTCTCACAACGCGGAAGGCAAACGAGTGCAGTCTGCTATTTAGGTTTGCGCGTGGCTTTATCAATTTCATGGAATTTGTACGAGTCCTCTGAAGTTCTAGATCGGTCATGGTGAAGATGTTTCGCCAATCAAAATCGACCAAACCATGCATAAGTTGATAGGAAAGGATCAAATCTGCGCAATTTCGCCGAGTCTTTAAGGTTTGTAGCTGAAGATACCGTAACCTTTCGGAATAATCAATATCAGATGTGTCAAGAACTAGTCACGTAGCCCGGCGCTGCACACGTTCCAATAGAATGATGTCGCCTAGCTGATGTGGGCTCCATGCTTGGCATGCATATTCCAACTTTGGTCTAACTAGAGCACGGTATAGCAGCAAGAATGGTTTCGGTTCCAAAAAGCCAAACGTAAGAACGATAACACTGATCATTTTATGGCATTCAGTCGCTAATCGTTGACAATGTAAAAATGATTTAGCGTCATCTGACATGATGCAACCCAGATAACGCTCACATGTAGAATGTTGTATTTGTTGATTACATAACATGTATGTTTGAGTTGGGGTTGGCCGACCGTAATGGATGACTGAACATTTATTCACACCAAATGACATCAGGCCCAATGTGTTGCTGCATCGAGATCATGTTGAAGTTGTAAACCATTTTCACCTAGTTTTCGTGAAAAGAAATGAAGAAGACAAGCATCATCGGCAAATTTTAGAATATAGGTGGTCAATACATCATCAATATCATTTATGTTACAGTTAAAAAATAGCGGCCCTAGCACCGATCCCTGAGGAACTCCACTAGCGACCTCAGTACCGTCAGAAGAGGAATCACCAAATAGCAACATACTGCATTCGTCCAGTCAAGAACGCTTTGATTCACGCTAAACAGTGACCTGTGATACCATGGGCGGCTAATTTCCGCAATAACCTCTCATGTGGTATAACATCAAAGGCTTTTCTCAGATCAAGAAAAACCGCATCAGCGCACAAACCATCATCTAGGTAACTTGTAAGTTTATGGAAGAAGTCGATAAGTTGCAAAGTAGTAGACCTTTTGCTACGAAACCCAAACTGCGAAGCACTTATCAGATTATGACTGTCAAAGAAAGATACCATTCGTGACTTTATAATCGATTCCATTAGTTTTGAACAGGATGAAGTTAAACTAATCGGTCTATAATTTGCTGCATCCAATTTAGAACCATATTTAAAAATCGGTATGACTTTAGCCCGCCCCAAATCATCTGGTAAATAATGTGAGGCAAACGATTCAGCGAATAAAATAGACAATGGAGGTGCAAGTGCAAATCCACATTTGGACAACAAGAGGTTTGAGACTTGGTCATGCCCAGGGGCTGCGTTTACTTTCAGGCGTGAAATGGCATTCGACACTATTAGTGGAGTGGAACTCAATATCCGAAAGTGACGCCTGTGTTCTTAGAAAGAAGTTAGGTATAACATCTAATGATTCTGTTTGAAAGACAGATGCAAACTGCGCGTTGAATAGAGACGCAACTTCACTAGTGTCGTCAGTAACAGAGCCGTCATATCGACGAAGACAATATTTTGAATTGTGGTTTTTCATTTTCCGATTTACATGTCTCCAGAAGAGACGGGAATTCGAATTTATTTGCATACTCAAGTTATTTAGATATTTTCGTCGTGACCTTCTTACATCATAGTCGCATATATTTTTAGCCAATTCGTAGTTCCCAGGCTTGTTGATTACGGTGGCGTTTATAGTGAGTGTGTGCATTCTTATGTCTAGCCAGTACTCGCCGACAACCATAATCTCAGCCCAAACAGGAAAACTTCGTTTCCAATTTCGTATTAGAGGAACGTATATATCCACTGCCGCAGAGACACATGTGCGTAATGATAGCCACATTTCAACATCAGTGTGCGATGCATCACACTGCAAATTAACGCTCAGATAATTTGTAATACTTTCCCAATCAGCTTTACGCCAACACAGTTTCGCCGTTAACTGGAGAACGTCAGACCCTAACTTTAACATGAAGCAGATCCCTTAATGGTCGCTCGTACCGATACCTGGTATTGCGTAAATGCAAGATACTATATTTGAATTACAAAACACAAGATCCAACGTATTTCCACCTCTAGTTGGAAAATAAACATATTGGGTAAGACATAGATTGAATATTGTGTCAAGAAAACGTCACATGTTGCTGGCCACGAGTGCTGTATCC
Organism: Trileptium ribeirensis; assembly: GCA_030248225.1. Lineage (NCBI taxonomy): Eukaryota > Metazoa > Nematoda > Enoplea > Enoplida > Thoracostomopsidae > Trileptium > Trileptium ribeirensis. Next base: position 11,966 of record JASANE010008033.1, on the reverse strand, counting down.
AATTTATATGCGGGTAATTGAAATCACCAACTAAGAGTAAGGCGCTACATGGTACCGTAGCAATGTTCCTCAAATATATATGCCAAAAGAAGACAGGTAGCCACATCCGGATGAATTGGGGTATTAGGTAGAACGTGAGGTCGTAGAGAATGATGTGCATATATAATACAACCACCACCATGCGTTTGACGATCACCGCGAAACAGACTGAACCCATTCAATTCATCTACAAATTACGTCCTCGAATCTTCCCCAGACTCGATTGTGCACGTTTTTCATTCGCCTATCGGGTGGTAAACGGATGTAACAACCTTCCAGCCTCGGTGGTGTACGCTGCCTCGGTCGCAGTGTTCAAGTCACGCCTCCACAACTCAGGATGTTTGCCCGAACTGTAGTCTGCTGCCGTGTCTCGTTGCTTTGAGGCCGTTTGTAGAAATATTAGCCATAGCCAATGTGTCAATACGACGTATAAACCGTGCTTTTTATCACGATTCCCAGATGGTCATCATGACGACCGATCATGGTTCGACAGGTTGCCGTCTGGTTCAAAGGTGAATTCATACTCACAGTCATTCCTAGTAGGTACACATGTCGCCGTCACACAAATTAGCTTGACATCGCTATTCTGTTGTACAAACATATCAAGATGATCCATTTTATTAGACAAAGATCGAGCGTTGAATAAAACACAGTTTATAAAACCATTGCCTGATCTATAAGGTACTTTACTACTCGTAATATGAAATATACTACTGTTTTTCTGTCTATTGTCGATACCAGTCTAACTACCACGATCATCTATGTTACTTGCAGCATGTAAATTATAAACAGTATTTAAAGTATTTACATTATCTGTATTAGTTACAGTATTTAAAGTATTTACATTATCTAAATTATTTACAGAATCTATGTTACAGTATTCATTGACTACATTCAATATGGGGTCACTTACAGGGTTAGCATTGTCAGGAACAAGACCGTTGTTTAAACTGCCAGTTATTAAGTTGCCTGTGAGGAAGCCTGAGTTGTCTGTGAGGAAGCCTGAGCTCCGACAGGCTGATGTTGTGTCGTTGCTCTGTCTAAAAAACCCCGGCCACGGCGTTAATTGGTGATATCAACTATTTGTATACCACGCAAGCGCAAGTTAGATTCACCGGCTTTTCGTCGTGTGATATACTGCTGATAAATCGCCTTTTTACGAAGTTGTTCCGCTGGAGTGCGATCAGGTTTTATGCTCACATTTTGAAAACGGACATCAGTACATTCCTGCAATATTCGTACATTAGACAGAACACTTAAGACGGAATGGGCATCAGCGAAACTCAGTTTCACAGGTTTTGGACGACTAATACCGTATGGGTTAGCAACGTCTTTACCGATTCGAGCCACACTGTTCAGACCAATGCTTTCACTATCCAACCCTATCGCTGTTAATAAGTACGATATAAGGTTGCGATCGGAAACTCGTTCGCCACGAGTCGTTGTTTGAGGCTTCAAATTAAACACCATTATATTTTTCCGACGTCGTTCACCGTCTCGAAACTCCCTGAAAGCTTTCTCTGCAGCAATATCAGCCATTTTCTGAATAACATCATTGTTGGATGCCATATATAGATGAGGAGTCGATTCTGAAAAGGTTTGGATGGCAGGTTCTGAAAGCTTTGCTTCTATGGCGGCAACTTTGTCATTCAATTTCTTGATATATCCCTCCATCTCGTCACATCTTTTTTGATTACGATCGAATCCAGCTAAAAGACTGACAACAACAGGATTGCACACTTGGCAGAACCAGAAGACTTTCCCAGGGTTTTTTACCACTTCCTTGGCGACAGCAGTTGATATGGTGACAAAACGGACGTAGAATTCCGAATTGCATTTACTGCAGACAATGTACGTGTCGTTGAATTCAAGCAAATTTATTTGCTTACCACAATTAAATTAGTGACAAAACATTTCGCGACCATCATTTTCACCATCACTGACTGAATTTCGAGTACATCTCGTAGACATATGGCTCATTGAATACAAATTACTTTATAGTTTATAATAAATGTTTATAGTAACACCTGAATGTTAGCTAATAAACTTACAGAATGCTAATTATGCAAGTTAGCATTGAAACAAGGAAGAAAAGCGAAAACAAGAAAAGCCAAAACCATGGACGCAGAAGGGAGGGAGGGGTATAATAAATGAAAAATGTTCCATCCCGGGTTTTGGGAATTTGGGACGGGTTTGGATCGGGAACCCCTGTTGTTATTTTAATGGATTTGAATGGGGGTAGGGGTGGACTATAATTTAATATGGCGACTATCGGATTATTAAATTGGAACGGGATTCTTCACTCGAAGACGTGTGGTCCGTACGCGTGGCCACTAGTATGCCGGTGGGGAAATATAATGTCTTTCCTTGGCGCGCGTTTATTTTATATCTGGTGCCCTACTCTATTTGGCGGTGCGGCGTGTCTAATTCCATTAGCTCGTGATTCAGTTCCGATATAGAGACAATACAGCCGAAGTTAGAACGTTTATTCAATAGTTAGTATAACACGCCAATAATTATTGCACACCTCTTCGAATCCCGTGAGTTAGTACGCTCCAAGTAGCCACCTATACCTGGTTAAATACGAACGCTTTTACCACTCGTGTCGGAAAGCACCACTAGAGTTTCACTCAAATAATTTCGCTTTTGAGTAATTTTGACACCTGAGGCTTGACGAGTACGAAGAATTTTGCCACTCTATTGTAAAACACCGTTAGATTTAAGTTTAGACTCGATTTGTTTCACTTTGCTTTTTGCTGAATAAGCTTTGCTATTTCTCAGTCTCAAATTTGAGCGCAATTATTCTACGTCAGCTATTTATTACTTGGATTTCGGGTATGTACTACCAAGTCCTCTTATGAGGTTTGTACGAGACCGACGGACGGATCGGTCCGCACGTTTATTTAAGTAACTTAACCTTTGCCTTAGATTTACACTGATACTTCCTTATGATTTCCTCTTTTGAGGTTGGTACGTAGTCACCGGACAGATCGACTCGCACGTTTATCTGAGTATCTTATCCTGTTCCTTAGAATTACGCTATTTAGTTTTCTTAGAGCTACCAGTGCCGGACGGATCACGGCTAGATCCTGATTAATTGATATTTATTACTTTTCTTTTTGGGTTGGTTAAGTAGCACTGGACGGATCGACTCGTACGTTTATTTGATTACCTTATCCTCTTCTTTAGAATTAGGCTAATTAGTTTCCTTATGATAACGTTCCCTCTGCCGGACGGATCAGCTAGGCGCGTGTTGTTTCAAATACGGTTATAATTAGGTTACGCTCTTGCTCTCTCAATTTTAATTGTGAAATATAATAGGAATAACGTAACTTAATAATTTAGTAATACCGATTTGTGTAGTATACCTTAGGCTGAAAGTTAATTATTGCCAAGTTGGGTTAGACTTATTGCTATCACCATAACTAGATGCAACAGTGATTCACTTGCTCTCTATCTTCATTCATAAAACAATTAGAAGCAAAAACCATAATCAGATCCCGTAAAACAATAAAGCTCGTAAAGCTGGGTTGCACAAATTTCAAATGTAACATGGGATATTAGCTAAGTCACCTATTGATGATCGAACCATAATAATTAGATATCACAATTCCAGGATCCAAATTTAAAATCTAAGAAAACATATGTCGAGGTCGTCGTATATATAATTTTTTATAAACAGGCATAAATTTTTGTAAAATTACTTAGCTATCGGTTGCGTAATTTTAATTCTTAATATCATGCCTCTTAAACGAAAAAAGCTGCAACAATTAATAAGTCACTAAAGTCGCCTACAATTTCTCAGCAAAACCAAACAGAAACCTCATCGTCGGTTTGCTCCCTATGTAAACTTCCTGTTACTAATGAACACAACGCCGTTCAATGCGAATTATGTCTTCATTGGTGCCACTCAATATGCCTAAACTGGTCTATCGAAACCAGTATAACTTTGTATGCGATAATTCATGCATTCATTTTACTTGCAAGGACTGTGACAATAAAGACTTTAATTCGCCTTCTAACGCGTCTACTATTTCATCTCGCCTTAATACACTTGAAAATAAATTTGACTATTTTGTCAGCTCGATTAATAATCTAATTGGCCTTCAAAACAACGCCTCAACAACTGACACTCTTGCAAGTGATCAACAAAAGTCTTATGCAGCAATTGCTTCCACTGGAGTAACCACGGCTGCCAGAATTGTCATGGCCGAAATGAAAAACATGGCCGAGGAAGACAACCACAAAAGGTGCATTGTAATCGCTGGACTGCCCGAAAATGGTAAGGATGAACTCGACACTCTCGCTCTTCTCCATGTGCTGTATTAATCGGCCACGGTCAACAAAGTGTTTCGCATGGACCGACCGCAACCGCACGATGCCAACAACGGTACAACAAGGCCTCGTCTGCTCAAAGTCGAACTACCAGCGTCAAGTGTCGTGCGATCGGTTCTCTCTCAGGCGAAACAACTCAAAGGCAATTCAAGATACACGGGGGTTTTCATCGACGTTCAATGACTGCCGGTGAACGTGAATGGGTTGGTTTACTGCGGAAGCTCCGTGACAAACTAAACGAGACTCCCGGTAGGGTCGAAAAGAGGGTCCAATATGCAGTGGTCAACGAAACACTTGTAAAGTTTATCAACAGCAACATCGGGTCAGAGGACGGCAAGCTGGTTGGCGGTACGTGTGACAAATCATGCGAACCTCCATCTTGTGACGAGTTGCAAAACTAACTGGGGGAGTAAACTTTCATTCACCTTTGTTAAATTGTACTTTGCTTAACGCACGTAGTCTTAAAAATAAGATCGAAATTTTTAAAGCTTTTACTAATTTAGGAAATTTTGATTTAATATGTGATACAGAAACGTGGCTTGATGACTCCATCCCTGACCAACTAATTATATACAGGCAATTCATATTACGTTTCGCGCTATGATCGTAAGGACAGACACGGTGGCGGAGTTGCAATTTTTCTGCGACATGATGTCCAGTTTTCTCCCATTTTTGTTCCAGTTACATTTTGCAATATTGAGCTCATCGCTATCGATATTTTGCAGGGAGTAACCGGAATTCCGGTTCCGGTTCCGGTTCCGGCGAAAATCATGTTCCGGTTGCGGTTCCGGCAAAGGGCAAAAACCATACCGGAACCGGAATTCCGGTTTAAAAATTTTGTTTGAAATTTTTCACATTTTTGCTTCATCTGTGATCCAAACATATGTATATAATATATATTATACAATGATCAAACTCCAATACAACCGAGCCAAAGAAAAGATTAACTAACCAATTTGCCGTGTGAAACGTAAGTAGGGCACATAATTTTAGCAGGGATTTTTCATAATTACCTGCAGGAGTTTGTTAAATCAAAGCCAGGTCGATGCTTGTAGCAGCTATTTTACACATCCAGAAGTCTGTGGGATACATTTGAATTAAACCGGTCCAACTCGGTAACAGAGTGTGGCTTACGCAGAAGTACTTAGCCTATGCTTGGCTAACATAAATTGCGTCAAGCACCAGCCGGTGCGCTTTAAACTTTGTAAATCAGGTGAATTGAAGTAACGTTATCTGCAACGCAAGCAGAAACTGCTTCCTTGGCAATGAACTGTATTTATTGAAACTGTGCGAGCAGCGTCACAGTGTGTCTCATCTATAGCATTCTGATTAGAAAGTTATCATCATTATCATCTAACTGACGGGCACTGTTTGTCCAACGCTAGCCTAAACAGTGTCTCTGGCCACTGATCAGAAAATTACCTTCTATCTATTATTTTATCTTAGAATCATATAAACCAATAATTTTAAGTTTGCTACAGAAGAACATGCAACAAACGTATGTGTAGTAAAGGGAGGCGACTGGAGACAGAGCGAAAGTGTGTATTCTACGCTCCAAGCTTTGTAAGCACATTCGATTTGACGCAGTATACGCAGTGGTGTATAGTGGAAGACATTTTTTGCTCTGAATGTCCAAAAACTGACACATTTGATCGATAAATAAACATTATTAGCTTCCTCAGTCTCTTTAAAGTTTCAGAAAGGCAATAATACCATCGCAATACATTAAGTTTAATGTAAAAGTTATTTTTAATGCATTTTAAATCCACTATACCTTCATTTCTTCCATCATCTGTTTTACTATATATAAATTTCGAAGACCAGGTTCCGGTTCCGGTTCCGGTTTAAATGGACGGTTCCGGTTACTGGTTCCGGTTCCGGTAAATTTCGGTTCCGGTTATTCCCTGATATTTTGGTACCTACACGACATCGTATAGTATGCGCATATAGGCCACCCGATTCTTCTTTTGCATATATTCAGTTGGTGGTTGCTTGTTTACAACATTTGCGTAAAGTTAATTTTGATATAACTATTACTGGAGATTTCTATTTTCCTGAAATCGACTGGGTAAATCTCACTGCGCCTTGTATTACAGCTTATGCTGAACTTCTGGAAGGTGTGGTGCAATCTAGTCTAATTGAGCTCGTTAGATTTCCAACCAGGGACAATAATATTCTTGACTTAATACTAACCACAAGTAAACTTAACGTTGGCAATGTCAAAATAGGCGTTCCGTTTTCTACATCCGATCATTCAACTGTTTTGTTCAGTGTTGTGGGTAATAGTTTGAACTACGATCCGCAACGTGTTTTTAATTATAATAACTGCAATTATTCTAATATTAATTCTTTTTTACAGCTCGATTGGGACAGACTTTTCGACAATTGCGACGACTTCGATTCTATGTGGCATATTTTTCAATCAAAATGCTTGGAAGCTCGGGATCTTTTTGTGCATCAATTTCAACCTCGAGCAAAAAGTAAACGAACATATCCAAATTATATTAATCGACTTTTGGCTAAAAAAGCCGAACTTTGGAGAACAAAAGACACGCCCCATGGGTCGTGCTATTTATCAGCTCCATACCAAATCTTGCGATAAAGCTATTTTTGAACATAAAGTTGACTTGGAAAAAGGTCTTATCGTCCAGTAATCCAAATAAGCTCTTTTCTTACGTAAACAATCGTTGTTGTAACCTTGGTAACGGGGTTGGTGCCCTGCGCGATTCTAATTGGCAATCTTCAGGTGAATAATCTGACTCGATGTGAAATTTTAGCATCATGTTTCGACTCTTTTTTGTACTAGATAATGATGTTATTCCCCCGATAAATCTCGCTCATCTACCAACAACTTTTCTGACCAATGCCATTTTCGATGAAATTACAGTTTTCAACTATCTTAACAAGCTATCTAGTAAACATTCCCAAACCCCTGACTGTATCCCAACGATATTTTTGAAGAACATTAGGTATTCCATTTCCTACCCACTCGCTAAACTCTTTAATCTGTCTTTCACTACAGGCAAATTGCCAACAATATGGAAAATAGGTTACATAGTACCGATCTTCAAAAAGGGTGATAGTAGTGATCCAAAATTATAGACCAGTTTCGCTAACTTCCTCTGTTGTTAAAATAATGGAGAAAATTATTTGTGACCGCATTATTGACCATCTTACTTCAAATAATCTCAATAACAAATCACAACACGGTTTCATGCGTAAAAATCTACAGCCTCCCAACTTTTGGAAAGTTATTTTGACTGGTGTCTTAAATGACCGATTGTCTACATATTGATTTTCAGAAAGCTTTTGATTCAGTAGCTCACGTCAAGCTGCTTCATAAGCTTAATGTTATGGGAATAAATGGTAATCTTCTACACTGGATAAAGGAATTCTTGTCTCAACGCATTCAAAGGGTATCGCTTGGCCATTCGTTGATTGCTCCTCAACCAGTTCTTTCGGGTGTACCACAAGGCGGTATTCTTGGACCGATATTATTCGTGTGCTACATAAATGGCATTGTTAGCCATCTGTCAGATAAAGTCACTTGCAAACTCTTCGCTGACGATCTTAAATTCTACTCTATCGTCAAAGAATCTAATGGTGAATTCCAAATTCAAAATTGTCTTGATTCCCTTCGAACTTGGGCTGATAATTGGCAGCTCACAATAGCACATTCTAAATGTTTTTGTATTCATTTCGGTGGCCAAATCTATCGCTATACTTACTCCACACCTACACATCTCATTACATCGGTTACTTCAATCTGTGATCTTGGCGTTACTGTCCAAAAATCTCTTCGATTTAATTTACATATACATAATGTTTGCGCCAAAGCCTACCGAGTAATCAACATGCTTTTTCGATGTTCTTTATCACGAGACACCAACAGCTTTATCGCTGCTTTCAAAAGTTTCGTGCTACCTATCTTAGAATATTGCTCACCTGTTTGGTCCCCACACTTTTTAACTGAAATTGATCAAATCGAAAGAACCCAGTGAAAGAATTATTTCACTCGCAGACTTCTTGCACGCATCTCTCATCCGCCAATGGCTTACCCTGATAGATTGTATTTTTTAATCTTGAGCCTCTTGAATTGAGACGCTTACATATAGACCACACTATGTGCTATAAAATCATTCATGACGATGTAGGTTATTGGGGCTGGTGCCTTTTTCACCACAAAATTTTTCTTCTTCTTTTCCATAAAGGCCGCCCCCACGCCACCCTGGTATTCCTTGTCGCCCTCGGCATGGCATATGAGCGTATATTTGCGTAAACTTGTATATAACCTGCTATGTATATTATCTTTATATGTTACGAACTAGCTATATAATTTCCTAACTTAATTAAAACAACTATAATAATATACAATATTATTTATTTATAAAATTCCCCTAAATACCCTACCCCTCCCCCACCTAAATTAAATGCTCCCAAACCCCCAAAACACACTTTTTCTTTTTCCCTACCCTTTTTCCTGCAATATATACCTCACCCACCCTTTTCTTTTATACACAACCAAAATTCTACCCAAAATATATTTTTCTCCTTTTCCTACTTTTTCAACCAAAATTCAAACCCCTCCCTCTCACCCAAGCCTACACCAATCTCCCTAAAATTTTCATATCTTCACATCACCACCCCCATCCATATATTAAACCCCCTCCTTCTTCTTCTTTTTATTTCCTATAAATTTTCCCTTTTCTATATTTTCACTTTTTCTTCATTTTTCTCCCCCTTTCAAATATCCCCCATTCCCTCAAAACCCAACCAATCCACCCCACATTTTAATATCCTTTTTCCCTCACCACCCCTATTCATATATCTACTCTACCTCTTTCCCATTCCTCTATTTTTCATAAATTACTATTTTCCAAATTCTAATTTTTCTCAAACATTTCACATTTTTCAAACATCTCCTATTTTCTCAAATCTTAACCCCCACTTCTCAAAATTATAATACGCACCTGGTTAACGCACCTGGTTGGTGCAACACCAGTGCTAATCTTTAATGGTGTTCGCCCCTTGAGTCCATGGATTGCCACGGACAGTTTCGATACTTCTTTAATTGTACTGCAACAAAAATACAAGGCAACAGCAACGGCTACTTCAATGCGTTGACAGAGCCCCAGAGACATGTAGCCGAGCTTTGAAGGACTCCAATGATGGCGCAGTTACGACGAATTCATCCAGTGAGTTCCAAGGCCCAACTACACGGACAGCAAATGAATAGCGGCGAGAGTCTAAGGACGAAGTTCTTTCAAAGCGAAGTTTAAGAGAGTGTCCACGAGTACCAGTACACCAGCGAAATGAAACAAATCTTCGAAAGGGAACTCGACATAATTATGAATCATTTTGTATAACATAATCAAGTCAGCCCTGTATCTGCGTGTTTCCAGGCGCTGCAACTTAAGTTCTGCCAGACGTTCCTCATAGTTCCAGTTTTCAAATCCCCAAAGCATCTTAGAAGCTCGTCGTTGCACTCCTTCAATAAGTCGAATGTCTCTCACTAAATGTGGACTCCATGCACATGTAGCGTACTCAACATGGGACCTTACCAAAGAATAGTATAATGACAAGAATGCTTGCTGAGTAAGGCAGCGGAAGGTTCGTTTTATTATTCCCAACATTTGTTCAGCCTTCGCTACTACACGAGAACAGTGCAGAGAACTCTTTAAATCTTCTTGTAGAACTACCCCAAGATCGGAGACACCTTCATGAGAAGGATTGGGAATAGTCTCACCGTTGCACCGGTACTCATGCCTCGGATTGAAACGGCCAAAGTGGAGGCATTGAAATTTGCCAACATTGAACTGCATGTCCCAAAAGTTACTCCATTGGCTAAGCGAGTCAAGGTCTCTTTGTAAATCCTGTATGTCCACTAGTGGCATATGTCGGCTAATGCGTCGCACAATCTTTGTATCGTCTGCAAATTTTAGAACCAGACTCGAGACTGCAGAATCTATTGAGTTGATGTAGTATAAAAATAACACGGGACCAAGGACACTACCTTGAGGAACTCCGCTGGTCACACGAATTTTATCCGAATATACGCCCCGGATAGAGACACACTGTTCTCTGGCTGTGATAAAAGACTCAAGCCATGCCAAAAGGTTACCATCAATGCCATAAGACCAAAGTTGTGCCAAAAGTCTACGATGAGGAACTTTATCAAAAGCCTTTCGAAAGTCCAAGTAAATCACGTCGACAGAATCCCCTTGATCCACCACTGTAGTTACAAAGTCAATTAGGTAAACCAGCTGAAGCTCTCAGGATTTCTTCGTCATGAAGCCGTATTGGCTTGTTCGCAAAATGTTGTTATCAGCAGCATGCTCCATGAGTCGACGCTTTATAATTCTCTCCATTAGTTTGCAAACTGACGACGTAAGGCAAATAGGTCGGTAATTATTTGGATCGTTTCTTGCCCCAGACTTGTGTAGTGTTCTTACAACTGCGAAACCCCATTTCGAAGGCATGTCACCAAGTTGTAACGATTTGGAAAATAACAAGGTGAGCGGACTAACGAGCGATGTTTGACAATTTATGATAAAACTGTTAGTGATCCTATCGGCACCAGCAGACGGTCCATGCTTTAGATTACGAATTTCATCAGATACATCGTCCACCCGAAAATCGACAGTGTCAAGAATAGCAGCACATCGTTCCCCAATGTAAGGAAAGTTGACAAAATTTTCAGTTGTAAAAACTGACGCAAAAAACTTGTTGAATTCGGCAGCTATTTCGGCATCATCAACAGCTAGAGTGTTGTCGGCACGTTTAAGAGTGGGAATTTCATGTTGCACTTTTCGGTTGTCATTTACGTAAGCCCAAAAAGATTTCGGGTCAGATTTAATATTTGAAGCAAGCAGTAATTCAAACTTAGTTCTTGAGCGTGTTACATTAGCAGCAGCCAACTTGCATTTTTCTTTGTAATTTCGTTCAGCCCTGCCCGTTCTCCTGCGTAGTAGCTGTCGATGCGCGTTCTGTTGGGACAAAATTGCTTTATATGCCCTATTATCTGCCCATTTTGGTTTAGCTCGTTTACAAGACAGCGGTAAAAAAGGGACTTGTATGTCAATAGCATTATTGCACGCCAACAAAATCTTGTTCCACATCTCATCAGTTGAATCAACAATTGATAGTGATGTTAAATCAGCAGCAATGGAGTCATTTATGTGATTCCATTTTGCTCGCCGCCAATTACGTCGCGAGACTTCGAAACCATACGATGCGTGTAGCAGAAGCATTGGAAATGTACTGAGCAGTGGTCACTAGTCGACAATCCTGCGGCCACAACGACATTTTGCACCATATCAGCGTCGCTTGACAAAACCAAGTCAAGTATGCTGCAACCGCGAGTGGGATCATGAACACATTGAGATAAGCTGAGGTTGTGTACTGTATCCATGAATGCATCGCATTTACTTGGCCAACAATAGGATTGCCAATTAATCTCATTGAAATTAAAATCGCCGATCACCAAAATGTGTGAAAATCCATAGTCATTTAGTTTGTTCAATGCACTATATAGATAGTTGTTTTGATCCATACTGTTGGAATCTGATCGGTAAACAACCACTATGGCTAAT
>JASANE010008030.1:0-10999 GCA_030248225.1 Trileptium ribeirensis | reverse complement strand
ATTGCTTTTAATATACGTATATTAAACTTGTAGATAAAAAATTGGAAACAAATAGAATTTTCTTAGTTCCCTATAGCTAGGACATGACTAAACGTACTAAAAGGCACATCTAGGCTATTTATATGTTTGCTACAAAATACTAATATCGGTTATATATCTTTCTTTTATTTAAACAGTTGGTTTAATAAAAGCTGGTACATTTTCCCGAATTTAGTGCACGAAAGCTGACCAATAGCTATGAATACCGAAATACGTTTAATTGAAACGTCAAAATTACTGCAGCTGCTGAAATATATTTCTTTGATATGTGTCGAACCTCTCTAAAAGTTAAATTACCGATCCCAGTGAAGCTTTATACAACTTGGAACATAGTTATATGTCACACCGAACAAAGTATACAAAGCCGATGTCTATTTCATCAAGAAAATTTTACACGATATTGCAAATGTGTACTATCGCATAGCTTTACAGAAAACATTTAATCATTTCATATCAACCAAATTCGGAAATATGTTCATTTATATATCAACATAGGAACGTTGGTTCATTAAAATCTATGTCAAGGCACCAAAAATAACAGTTTCGGTTGCTACATTTTGAAACATTTTCCAAGTCTTTGGAGAGGGTTTTGGTATTCGACAAAGTTCAAAGTGATAAAGGGTTTGAAATTTGAGTAGCACAAGAAATGAGCAGTTCAATTATAATAATCATATTAAGTAAAGAAATAATCCATTACAATATTTCGCATATATTTATCAACTTGACGGTGGTAAAGTATGAATGCAACTGTGAAATGCAAAATATAAAATAAGTGGCCCATGTCACCTTTAGGCGCCGGACATTATAACGTTAGAAAAAAGAACAGCTTAGAGCGTGAGTTCGGGGGGCGGTAGCCCCCGATTTATGCTTAGGCTTAGTACATGGCTCATATGGAAACCTTAGCTTAGGCTAAGACTAAGGCTTAGGCTTAGTATATCGAAAACGGCATAGCATGCATTTCATTTCCGCCCCTAAAGGTTACATTGGCCAAATAAGTTATAAAATATACCTAACTATATTAGTTTTTGATTTAATCAAGGCTTGTACTTCCGACTAATGAATTTCAACAGTTGGGCCTGAACAAAAAATATACAATCTAAAACCATGACGCCGTTTCGCTGTTTAGAGGACCACAACTATAAGAAGTCGAAAAACACATCCTGTTGTTCTAACATTTTTCATAAAACCAAAATGTATTTATGTACGTAAAATTTCAGGCTTGGGGAAAGGGTTTGGCTAACTAATTTCTGGGGCACATTCCAACAGAGCACACACAATTTTATTGGATCCAAAACGGATGATACTGAGCAAAAAAATACGCATAACATACACATAGAACATGATAGATGATGGCATTGTTCATGCCGTGCCGGGTCGTATTCATTGGGAGGACAACTCTGACCAGATGGGATCATGCCGAGCCGGATTGGATCGTTCTTTATGTCAGCACACGACTAGAGTGATACACGCTAATAGTGGTTACAAGCGGGTGGAATCATTCCTTTCCTGAGGTGCCCACCTCGTGCTGAGCCCCCATTCAGATTCTTTGGTCCCCTAGAGAAGTCGCTGTCGCCATAGGCATCGAAGGCATCATGTGTCCCCCAGTATACCCTTGGTTGCAATATTGCCATAGTTATAATCTATTCCTCCTATTTTGAAGAACGCCAAAATCAAATAATCGATATTAAATATTTCAATATTGCATCGTCTATGTAAATTTTGCAATATTCAACTTTTATACGTACATGGAATTTTAGCGGAGAACTTTGACCCATGTCACTTTACACTTACTTTAGGAGCTGAACATTTAATCTTGTGATGTCTCCTCACAAGAATATTAACAATTGGTGTATATACAACTTTTACGGTGGAAAATTAATGTTAAATAATTATATTTTGATATAATCTACAAGTTGAGGCTCATATTTTCAATTTGTTTATTGCCACCTAATTTTCGTTCATTACTACATAAACAACAACTCGGCTGATTTCGCCGTGATTCATGATTTTGCAAAAAATGTGGAGGTAACATTCAAGACTCTAAAATGTTCCAATCTAAAATATCATTCTAAAATACCATTCTAAAATACCATTACTAAAATACCATTCTAAAATATATATAGCAATTATAGCTATAATTTATAACTTGATAATATATATCGATTTGGAGCCACAACACTGACAAAGAACGTTAGTTAACATATTCAGTATAAAGCTTATTCCATAGCATTGTTGAGTAAAAGTACAGTACGCGAGTGCTGTGGACATCTACATACGTATCCGATATCGTCCTTACCGCTCACTTTTTGACATAGTGCTTACCGATCACTATCCTATACAAGCCATTACTGCTTGATGGCCAACGTAGTCCCTACTGCTCACTGCCCTATACAGTCGGTACCGCTCACTGTCCCTAACATTTCGTACGACTAACTCTGTTCCATACAGTACTTACAGCTAGCTTTTCCGTGCAGCCCTTACCGCTCACTATTCTATAAAGTCCTTACAGCTCAATGCTTCATGCAGCCCTAGACGCTGAATGTTCACTGTCTTGTACAGTCGTTTTTCAGTTCACTGTCTCATACGGTCATTAATGTTCACATCCTGATTCAGTGCTTACCGGTCACTGCCCCATACATGTCCTCAAATCTGATTGCCCCATGCAAGACTTTGCTGCTCACTGGACTATATATACCTTGCCGCTCACTGTCCGATATAAACCTTAGCGCTCGCTGCTTCAAACTGTCCTAGCGACTTACTTTCTCATACAGTCCTTACCGCCTACTGTTCCATGCAGCTCTAGCCTCTCACTACCCATACCGCCTGGTTTCTTTTGAAAAATTGGACCGATAAAAATATTCGTCATTTATAAGAAACGCTGGTCAAATTCAAGAATTCACTTGTCATTTTCGACAACGGATTAACTGTTCCTTTCGAGACATGCCAAAACATACTTGAAAATCTCTGAAGCCTTACAAGAAAGCAGAGACATTTTTAGATTCAATATATGTTTTTCTTTGGATTTTGAGAAAGCTTATTGTAATTATTGTAAACAACATCTTAATTTTGATTTAATGTGAGCCAGTAAAAAAGGTTCCCTTAATATTTACAAATGGTTAGTTGAGCCAAGTTCCAGTTCTGCTACTTTTAGACCCAGATACAATTACACACAGATGCTACCTGACAGCTTAATCATAACTGGCTGAAATATTACAATACATCGGAACATTAGTGTGTTCTGGTTTTGGTAACCACAGTCGTCACTAACTTATGCATTTAGATGAAGCCTCATAGAGTTACTGCGCTTTAAACTGAATTATTCTAGCAATTTAGAGAGAACGTCGGAGAATGGATGCTGGGCCAAGCGCTGAAGATTCTGGGAACTGTTGTACTGTAACCAAACGTTTCCACAAGATAAGTACCACCGGTATGACGAGCGGTGATGGATACAATGAAGCAAAAGTTCCAAGAGATTTCTGTAGAAATGTTCCCACCGATGCTAAATGTTCTTAGGTCAGCAGAAATGAAAGTGTAGAGACAGCTCGTAGCGAGCTCGTGGCTTAAAGAACTTTGTAAAATTTTAGTATTTTTATTCTGTATGATATACATAATTTATTAATTGATGATTTATAAACTATAAAGTCTATAAAATTTATTTTTTGGTATTTTCCATTGCTATGTTAGTATTTCACAGTTATGCGCGACTAAACTTAAAATGACCCCGACTATCATTCTATTTTAAAACTGCCATATTTTTTGTAACAAAACGCTTCTTTGTGATTACATAATTTAGTAAAAGCTATTTAAGAACGGCTGTAAGGTGGTATGATATGAGTAATTTTTGGTTTCCAAATTCTTTAATGAAATCCACAAATTGTTGAAAACATAATTTTGTTAGTTTTAAATTCGTGCGTTTTCTTCGTGAACAGTGTTGCAGGCAGGCATCGTTCGACACATGGGGTGCAATAACTTAGCCATGGATACTATTTTAAACATGCTGTTCAACATTTGAAATAAAGAATTTTTAAACTCGTTCGTGAACGCAAACGTATAAAAATATAATTTATTCGCGAACAGAAACGTATATTCTTAAGCAAATGTTGTGCGCAAGCACAAACGTGGCTCTTAAGTTAATTTATTTTTGTATAGATTAATTTGACATAGAGAAATACGCAAGCTTTGCTATTTAAAATTAATGTTGCGCTGTAGATAATGACTTATTAATCGCTCTCGCGCTGTATTTAAATATACAATTTGTTAGAGAACATTTTATGGGTGAAATTCTTCGCGACCAAGTTTTTTTCTATGTCGTATTCGACTATGATTCCATGTTAATAATTTAATGATTGTACAAATTTATTGAAAATTTAAAATTTGAAATTTGTTTGTTCGCGAACACTTGAACATTTACAGAAAATTTAATTCGTTTTGTGAACAAAAATCTGTTCAATTTTATATAAGATGGCAATGTTCACGAATGCTGAAAACTGAAAATTTTAACTACGGTCGTGTAGGCGAACAAAATCGAATCTTGTATTAGTCAATGTTCTAATTAGCAGTGAACGGTTTTCTATTAATAAGAAATTACCAAAATTCTGTCCCGAGACAGTTAGTAATTCCTGGCAGTTGAATTCTACTTTGTCCAAAAACCGTGCCAAATGCTCTGTTAGTTCCGTAACAATGGTTTTCGAGTTCAAATCGGCTTTGACAAATTAGGATGGCCAACGGTGTCATTTTAAGTTTAGTCGCGCATTACGTTTACAGTCATTTATACTAAATGCTGGCCGTTTTAAAAATCGTGATCAAAAAACTATGGTTTGACCAAAAAACCTGTACACAGCTCTTAATCCTTAAAATTATTCCAATCCTGTTTTATTCGAAACTGCAGCCTTTCTTGTACATTATACAAGAAAGAACTGAAGACTATGTCAATATGTTAAACAGAACCTTCGCATACTCATTGCATATTTGAATAAAAAAACGTGAATATAAAACTATTGTGCAACACAAAATCAAAAATATTTCTACATTATTAATGTTATATAGAATTTTATTCGGATGTAATATGATACATACATAGTATGATCATTACATTATTTATAGGATATTCAATTCGTCGTATGGTAAAAGGCTAGGTTTCATGTAAGGCCCATCAATATAATTACGATTTCGCTGCAAAATACTAAAAAGTGAAAAGATAAATAGAGTATTGCCAAAACCATGTTATATATCCTGTCTATGTGTTGCCAAAGTCATTTTATGGTAAACGTGTACACAATGCAACTTCCAGTGTAACTGATGTCGCCACCAGCGCAGACTTAATCCTTTCATGCCCGAATTAATTTGTGTATCGTGAAATGTTTGGCAAACTCAAGTCTGCGCCAGGGATCAAAACCCGGAACCTACGGTTGAAACTTGTGTACACAAACCAGTGAGCTATCTGGGAGCTGTTGCTCGGTTCCTTAAGGAACCTCACAACGTGAGCGAATAACAACGCACGTTCAAACGTACGCCGTACTATAAACTATGTAACTCAACGAATCGCAATATGCGTTGGGTCCATTTGGACCTAGTGGGCATGAAAGGATTAACATATATAATGTCGCTACTAAAATGGTATATGGTCGCTACTGTTGCACATTTAGCGTAGATATAGATGCCATCATTGCCAAATAACGTATGTGTAATAGCTACTATTTCTGGTGCAATATTTATGGCTGTTGATTGCGGTGTTCATATTTTAAATATTGTGATAGCGCTGCCAAAGCCTGCTTAAGATATGCAGCTCATGGACGCATTTCGATGTGAATGATGCACAAAAAACAATTGTTCGATCTTAAACCGATTGTTATCGAATCGCAAGTTAAAAATGACGACCAATCGGGAATGCGAGACTGGGGCAACTCCTACTGCACTATTCGACACACTAAAATTTGTAACACTACTGAAAATCTGCAACGCGTGCTTATGAGTGTACTACATGAAAAATTTTTCGTTTCGATTCAATCGAAACCAACCTTAAAACAAAAACCACTCCCAATGGCTAAAGCGAGTTACCCAGATCCACCGTTGGCTTCCTACGAAACGGTGCCCATAAAACCCGGCTTCCTCGACTCTCAAGGGAGAAGCGAAGACGCCTAATCCAAGGAATCGAATAGCTTAGCAGGCCTCATGCAGGCTTCACCAATGTGTTCGGCCCGGGCCCTTTCGGTGGGGCAGTTCTAGCTTTGTGGTATGATTTGTGGCTTTGTGTATTTATAATTATAATATATTATATACAAATTATAATTATATAAAATTATAACTATATTATAATTATATAATTATATTTATATTTTTAAATAACGATAAAACTGTATTTTATATATTATTTAAAAGAGGGATTTATCTACTTTTATATAAATTATGATTAACAATTACGCATTTTTCGTCTTTTTTGCAGGAAGAAATACCTGTTTGTTTTGTAGTTTAGATATGTGTTGTAAATGACCGCAACGTAGCCATGAAGTATCGTTAGTGTATTATTTTCGGTGTGAAAGTTTCATAGGTGTCGGGAAGTATAATTTTGAAATAGTCACTAAGCGTAGATTAGCCACGTTCGCTCCGTTTCTCTGCGCCGTATGAGCCACTAGCATTAACGCAAATAGTTAACAGTAGCCGCGAAAATAGAATAACATTAGTTTATGTTATTGCGGTGTTCACTCTGCTTCAGCTGGTTGCTGTTTTAAATTATAGATTAATTATAGCGAAGCATCTAGTTTAGATACAACATACTTTTGTTACATGCAACTTGTGTCAAAACCAAAATAGCTTCATTTTTATAGGATATTTATCACCGTGCTATGCCCGACCGAGATGTACTTTACCGAGAAGCTCTGTAGTTTTTAAACAAATTTTATTGAGGAAATTTGTTTCACAGTTTAAATTTTTAATTTCTTAAATGTTTCAATCCCGTTTTTATTTTAAAAATAATCAACTTTTAGCTTGCACTTCATGGCTCAACCTTTCATTTTCTGTCTTGTCGATATTTATGTCTGTATAGCTTTCTTAAAAATATTTTAAGTTTATAGTTTTCCCAGAAATATTTTGGCTACATAAAATTCATCAATTTATATAAAATACAAGGGTATTTTGATTTCAAATTCGAAGAATAAGCTATGCTACATTCAAGCGTTTATAGCATATACCAATAAAATGTTTGCGAAACATGTAACATCTGTGGTACACCATAGGGTTATGTTATAAACAGATACTCGCTACAAATGCGACTGGTTTATATGCAGCAATCAGTAAAATATCTTAAAATTTTATAGTACAATAACGTAACATTTGACACAAAATTCAAAAAGCAGATTCTTAAAAGGAATTAAATCTGTTTACCGTAAATAATTAAGGTTTTAGGTTGGACATAGCATAGCGCCGTCATTAAAGCTTTTATGCAGAGAGATAGCCAAACGGGGGCACAGGGAGGAGTTCCTCCATGCCACCTTTTTAGCTCGAAGTGTACCGAAAAGCGAAGCATATGCAGCATTTACTTATGTGCTATGTTCCGCGCAGCAAATCCTATGTCCTCGTGGAGAAGTTTGTGACTGGGCCTCTGTTTTCCGCGACGTGACTGAAGTGATGCTGGTATTTATGATGTAATGCCGGCGTAGCGTTCTTGCCGAAAGAACGTACGCCGCATGAAATCAATGCAGCGGGAAATATTATGAACTATTTATAGTACGTAGTTCTATTAAAACAATACTAGTTATATAAAAAAGTTTCGTTATCATTGTTGCAAAACAATAAATGCATCATTTCTGAACACGGCTCTGCGGACCATGGTATTGCAGTAAACCCAACAAATACTACTATTTATATCAAAATCGTAAGTTGTTTTTAGAACGGAAATAAGAAAAAATGCATTTTTTTGCGAAAAACAAGGTGTTAAGAAGACGCTATAAAAATATGTAAATCTACAAATTTGTTCTCACCTAAAAGAGACGTAAACCTAGACACAGTCTAGCTAAAAAATAATTAAAAATCTCTGTGACCAAGAAATTATTATAACATTTATCCACTAGCTATGTCAACTTTGTAATAAATGTTTCAAAGGCTTTACTCTGACAACTGCTGGAAATAAGAAATTCTTCTCATATTTTAGTACTGCTAAAACTTTTACCCTAAATTCTATACATTCTTTGCATGGGAACAAGCTGTGAAGACGACATGAGACTACAATTATTTTTCTCGACTAGAGGAAGTATGTTCTATGTAGCCGACGAGGTATAACTAAAAATTACAAATAATCTCAATAACCAAAACATGTAATGCTGTTATTCTATTCATACAATATTTGTTCAATAGTTATATGATCTTTAGCTCAATTCCTAAAAGCCCTTGTTTTCAGCAAATGACTACGCAACACTTGGTATTTTATATTTAGGACATCTTCTAAATCAACTTCAACTTTTGTCAAACGAAACATTATAAAGCCAAGAGTTCATAATGATTCGTTGAAGCAGAAGAGTGTGGCGCTTATGTCAGACTACGTAGTATGCTTTGACGGATGACAGTGTCAATTTTTACGTCATTTTTCCGACTTTTAGGGAAGACAGAAATCCAGCTTTTCACATATTCCTCAACTTTTGTCCAGTCCCTATAAATTTTGTTGTGTCTCTCAAAGTTTTTTCAAATTTATACAATAAAAATTAAAAAAAAAGATTTAAAGATCTAATATAAACAATTAAGTCAAGGATTTGAATTTTTCTGTTTTTCAAAATTAGCGTATAACGAAAACAATCATATCTCTTTTCATATTTGCTAATTGTTAAAGCCGCCGCGTTCAATTAAAACTTTTTACTATTAACGTCTTTTACATCTGGTATTGTAACATTTCTTCATAAAATTTGATTGGCTCTCTCATTTCGTAATAGAAACTACAGTGAAAATAGATTTCCATGAAATTTAAAAGGAGTTTCTTTGATTTTTATACCACCGGATATCCTTTTAAAATTCAAAGACCTATTCTTTAAAATTTCAAAGATGTTTCTTAATGATTGTTTAAAAGATAATGCTTTAAAACTTCAAGAAATGGATCTTTGAATTTAAATAAAATCATCTGGGAGTGCAAAAATGAAGGATGTTTTAATTTCGAGGAAAGTATTTTGGATGTAGTAATTAGAGGTGGAAATTAGGTACCAGGCTCAGCTCTGTGTGGCTGTAGTTTTAAGCTAAACAAAGCCGAGTTTAGCGTATCTGAATAACTCCAGTTCGGCTCCTAAAAGCTATAAAAAACAGCTGTTTATAATAACCTAAAATTCCTTTGTCGGTTTATATATAATATACGCTGCAAGTTTGTCTTAGGTAATTTTAATTCTGCTTTAGCTGTATAGTTTCATTCCTTTAATTGCACCGATTCAAAATGAATTAACTCATACTCCTGGATTAGAACGTACATCAGATCTGAGTTACAGTTATAACTGAGACTGAATCAATTTAAAACCGAGTGAATTATAACAACGTAAGTCATGAACACTGAGACTGAAAATTAACTCAGCGGGAGTCAGTTTTATATAACTCAAATTTCCTGCGTTAGGTTTTCCCCCTATCGTAATTTGCGAAATAATTTTAAACTCAAGTATCAGTTAAAACTCAGGACTCCAAGTTACCTTCCTAACTCAGCATAGGTTTGTTTGAACTAAAATGCTTAGTTAAAGTCTAACTCGAGCAAATTGGTAGTGTACCTATTATGGAGTCACAAACTTTTATTATTAGGAGTCTATAAAAGCCGAACTGAGTCGGACATGTTATCGGAAGAGTAGAACCATACAAAGCCAGATACGATTCATGAAGGGCCGAGCCGAGCTTAGACAGCCATGGTTCAGGAAAAGTTTAGCTTGCGTAGAGCGTGAAACTCTGTCGCTTTCTCTTCTCTACTTGGTGCAACTAAGTTTCTTTTATATCTTGTAAATAAGCTTTGGGTGTATTTAGTATCTACGCGCAGTGTTCGCTAATTGATCGAAGTATATATGGCGTCCAGATAAATTAAAACTATTTTCACAGTATTAAAATTGAATTGTGTAAATTTGAAAATTAAATTTTTCAAATACAATGCAATAAAATAAATATTATAGTCGCTGGTGTTACACAAATATTTGCATTTCCATTACGTTTCAGCGTTAGTTGTGTACCATTTTGTGCCTTGGAACATTCAATGTGAATTTTTAAGGAACATCTGGTATTTATATACACATGCTTCGCTCTTGCAAAACTTTAAACTGTTGATAAATACGAAAGTCACAAAAGAGCGCAATGTTTTTCATTTCAACCCGTATTTAATATTTCTGCTGACTTTTACATTACCGAATGATATCAATGTATATGTACCAAGATAGAATTTGCCGGAACGAGTTATACTCCTAAAGACTTAAAACCAAACGCTAGTGTAATACCGAAAATATATCAAATTAATTCAAAATTGCTGAACCAAATGAGATCAGTTCAGCCAGAGCAGCAGCTACCCGTGTACCAATCCGTAAAGGACAGCAAAGCGATGTACACCCGTTTCGGTGCGCCTGGTTCTTTTAAGCTTTGCCGCTGGGCTTTGTTCTTTGAAGCGCATTATCGAGCACAAGCCCAGGTTGCACGATGAGAACGTTGTCCATATCACAGACCACCGGAACCATGCCGACGCCCAATAAGTGACCATAATTAGAATAATCAATGGATGGGACTTTAAATGTCGCCCTATATGAATCCTTTTAGGGCTACTACCCGATCCGGATAATATCACAGTATTATCTGACCCGATTGAGATTTTTTACGCCAACTGTTGTCGTTGTTACATGATGTGATTCCAAATCAACAGTTGGTTCTTTAAATATGTTTTTTCTTATAGTTACATCGATAAAACTCCTCGAGCTTAGCTACAATTGTAAATATTTAAGTTTAATTTTTTTCTAAATAAAATATTATG
>JASANE010008028.1:0-23943 GCA_030248225.1 Trileptium ribeirensis | reverse complement strand
TGTTAGCGATGCCAACTAACTAAGTTAAAGTTAAAAAAACGTCGACTACCGATGAACTTCCAAATTCTGGGTTTTCCGAAAGTTGGTGCCTTTCTTTCGATTTGGCTCTGTTAGCGATACCAACTAACTAAGTTAAAGTTAAAAACCGTCGACTACCGATGAACTTCCAAATTCTGGGTTTTCCGAAAGTTGGTGCCTTTCTTTCGATTCGGCTCTGTTAGCGATACCAACTAACTAAGTTAAAGTTAAAAACCGTCGACTACCGATGAACTTCCAAATTCTGGGTTTTCCGAAAGTTGGTGCCTTTCTTTCGATTTGGCTCTGTTAGCGATGCCAACTAACTAAGTTAAAGTTAAAAAACGTCGACTACCGATGAACTTCCAAATACCGGGTTTTCCGGAAGTTGGTGCCTTTCTTTCGATTTGGCTCTGTTAGCGATGCCAACTAACAATGCTAAAGTTTAAAAAGACGTTGACTACCGATGAACTTCCAAATTCTGGGTTTTCCGAAAGTTGGTGCCTTTCTTTCGATTTGGCTCTGTTAGCGATGCCAACTAACTAAGTTAAGTTAAAAAACGTCGACTACCGATGAACTTCCGAATTCTGGGTTTTCTGAAAGTTGGTGCCTTTCTTTCGATTTGGCTCTGTTAGGGATGCGGGATGCCAACTAAGTTAAAGTTAAAAAAACGTCGACTACCGATGAACTTCCAAATTCTGGGTTTTCCGAAAGTTGGTGCCTTTCTTTCGATTTGGCTCTGTTAGCGATGCCAACTAACTAAGTTAAGCTGAAGGCTTAAAATCGGGTTGCGAA
Source organism: Trileptium ribeirensis (assembly GCA_030248225.1). Classification (NCBI taxonomy): domain Eukaryota; kingdom Metazoa; phylum Nematoda; class Enoplea; order Enoplida; family Thoracostomopsidae; genus Trileptium; species Trileptium ribeirensis. The sequence goes on along the minus strand of JASANE010008028.1, from coordinate 23,133 downwards.
AGGTAGTGCCTTCTTTCATTTGCTTATTACTGCCACTACTCCTACTAAAAATCGGGGACTACCGATGAACTTCCAAATTCTGGGTTTTCCGAAAGTTGGTGCCTTTCTTTCGATTTGGCTCTGTTAGCGATGCCAACTAACTAAGTTAAAGTTGAACACCTTGACTACCGATGAACTTCCAAATTCTGGGTTTTCCGAAAGTTGGTGCCTTTCTTTCGATTTGGCTCTGTTAGCGATGCCAACTAACTAAGTTAACTTAAAAAACGTCGACTACCGATGAACTTCCAAATTCTGGGTTTTCCGAAAGTTGGTGCCTTTCTTTCGATTTGGCTCTGTTAGCGATGCCAACTAACTAAGTTAAAGTTGAACACCTTGACTACCGATGAACTTCCAAATTCTGGGTTTTCCGAAAGTTGGTGCCTTTCTTTCGATTTGGCTCTGTTAGCGATACCAACTAACTAAGTTAAAGTTAAAAACCGTCGACTACCGATGAACTTCCAAATTCTGGGTTTTCCGAAAGTTGGTGCCTTTCTTTCGATTCGGCTCTGTTAGCGAAAACGGCTTCACGGCTGCGAGTAAATTGTCTCGGCTTTGCGAGCGGACATACTCGCGATGTGCTGTGTGTCGCTCGGCCATTTCTTGATAAAGCGGTAAATAGGTACTCGGCGGAACGGGTCTTGCCCGAAACTGCTTGTGCAACTGCTCTGCTCCGCTGGCATCCACGGCTGCTGGGTCTTGCTGCTGGCTTAGCTCCGGGTAGTCGCGCCGGTGAAGTGTCGATGAGGTCGTCGCAGTTGCTAGGTTTACTAGTGATCGGGACCTGAAATATGAAATAAATTAGTACAGCAAGTATATACAAGGTAGTTTTGTTAAAGTACTAAACCAGCAATGCTAAATGTATTTTTTCATATTGGTTTGCCGAGAACCAAATATTGTCAACTTATGGCTTGATTGCACTTGTCTTCGTCGTAAATTATGTCAATTTTTAATAAATTACAGTGCTATAAATAATTTTATTTTGTGACTTCGTGGCAGTGGAGAACAGTGGCATAAAAGTACTGCACATAAGAAATGCAGAGGACAATGCATAAAATGCGCCGTGATATACTTTTAGGCGAACAGTGTATTAGCGCTGAATGCTGTCACATAGTTATCTCGCGCAGAAGCGTAGTCCTTGGCGTGTTTACAAAAATTTTCGTATTCGGCTCACCATATTCAAGTATGGATATGTATTGGCTAGTTGGTATCCGGCTCGCCCTACTCAAGTATGGATATGTATTGGCTAGTTGGTATCCGGCTCGCACTATTCAAGTATGGATATGTTTTGGCTAGTTGGTATCCGGCTCGCCCTATTCAAGTATGGATATGTGTTGGCTAGTTGGTATCCGGCTCGCCCTATTCAAGTATGGATATGTATTGGCTAGTTGGTATCCGGCTCGCCCTACTCAAGTATGGATATGTATTAACTTCTAAGTCCTTGTCTCGTTTGTTTTTTCTGTTCAACATCCTATAGGACTCCTTTGTACTTTTCATATAGTACCGAATGTTGTCGCTTTAGAAATATTCCTTTGGTTGGCAAATTTTGCTACTTCGTCAGAGTATATATTATTTTATTATAGCATAGTCGATTTAGAACTATAAACATTTGGTTGCCAATTTTAGGACTACCAATATGTTGCTGTACAGGTGCCACAAATATTGCTAGCTCAGGTTTCGTAACCTACCGTTTTGTTAGTTCCTTATGCGGCGTTCATGGTATAATGTCCCCGCTGTTTGGAAATTTTGACCCTCTGTAGTCGCGACCCTACCGTATAGACATTCAGGGTGACACCCATACTGTAAACCAATTGCCGAGGGCGTACGACCCACCCCTAGCTACTACATTTTTTCTTGACAGTGTCGTACACACCCTTAGCTACCAATTTAGCGCGAATTAACTATAACCGACACCGTCTGTAGCCAATGCGGTTTATTAGTCAACTGTCCTGTGTAGTTGTTTCTAAATTCTCGATGTTCGTATCTAGCCCATATGAACATTGCTCAAATAATTCCTAACACTATCAATAAAACTGCCAGAAGACACGGTGTGCCTGACACTGTCGATAAATGGTAATACGCGTAACTAGCTACCTTTGAAAAAATTTATTAAAAACATGGGGGTACCTGCGACACCCTGTTGTCAACAGTGTGCCTGACACTGTGTGGTGTACATAGGTTCCAAACGTTGGGGACGTTATAACGTGAACGTCGCATTACTTGCGACATGCCGTTCGACTTTGCAGCTTTAGGACAGTGAAATTGATGATCTGTGTAGTCATAGGGATATACCTAGTGTTGTAACAAAGTGAAATCTCGGATTTGGTCTATTATGACGAATTTATAAACACCCTTTAACTTCGTTTCTCGGAATCATACAAGGGTATCAGTGAATAAACAGTTTATCATATATGAGTGGTTCGAATACTGGGGTTGATAGGCTCTGGTTTATTATTGATTTTCTTAAGAGAAAAGTTGAACATATCTGCATTATTGCTTCCACTGCTGGGAAGGAAAATTCTACAGCTACCGACAGGAATATAATACAACGTAGAAAGGGATCAAAATTAGCAAAATAGGGGATATACCAGTACAGAGTGGCCGGCCGAGCAATATTTAAGGAATTTAAGAAGAAAAATTTGGCATGGAACCGCTGCGCCGGACTATTTTGTAAGGTAAGGCAAGGTCAAGCAAAGCTCAACCGGAAGGCAGGAACTCCTTTCCACTGCTAAATAAAGGGCCATATCTGAAATACCTAAAAGTACAATATATAATGCCCCGTAGGATCTTTGTTTATTTTAATATACACAGGTAGCAGATCTACCAAATCTATTGTCTTTGCAATGCCTGGTGTTTTTGTTGCACTAATATTATATGGTACTGCTAGCACAGCTAACAGTGTTCTGTTTTAAGTGTTCGGATACATGCACTTCAGCTGGCACAGCCAACATTAAGCATATTTCGGTTTTTCGCTAGCCGAAAAGTGTCGAAATCAAATTCAAGTGCCAGAAATTAGACCTTGTGTTCGAACAGCATTTTGGCGATTTCAGTTTGCAGAAATTCTGTTCCCTAATGTATTATCATTTAAATTTGGATTATACAATGTTGGTAAACAAATTTAATGCAAAAGTGACGTCACAATTAAAACGACAAATTTTCGTTCTCAAATATCCCGATTGAAATCTAACCATTTTGTGTTCGCGAACAATTTTACATCGAATTTCAATTGGCCAAAAAGCGTTCCGTAACAAAGTTTATCCAAAAATACAAAATAGGATGGCTGCCGGAGTCATTTTAAGTTTACTCCCGCATTATTTGAAGCATTTGACGATTTTCAATGTACATGTGTTAAAGTTATTTCATGTAATTCCTTTGGCAAGATAGTTTAAGATGAAGGCAATGATAGAATACCATTAGATGTGTTAATTTGGAAATTAAACTTCTATAAAAAATCTTACGTAAGAGTTTTAACAAAAGATTTATTAAAATTTGTACACCTGAATAGTCTCAGAAAATTTAGTGCAAATATTTCCATTTCCTCTTAGAGTTCATGTAATTCGAAAGCCATATATGATCAGGTTAGAAAAATTTTTTTAAAATACAAATACTCCAAAAGTGAGCAAAAAATGATGTTATCTTTTCCGGGATGCCGTACAAAATGAGCTCGAAATGAGCCATAGGGTGCGTGCTTTGTCGTTGACACCGAAATCGCTCGCCCTTAAATTGTGACGAGTGAACAAAATATATTATTATAAGACAAGTTTAAGATATAATTTACTAGCTTTGCTAAGCCACGCATGCCAAAGATAAGCCTGTCGGTAAAAGTTGTGTTATGAGCCTGATACACACAAAATAGAATGTTGCTACTGACGCAACCAAAGCAGGGGTGAAGAATAAATATCCAACGACGACGACGCTACAGCGAAATTGAGCAAAACAATGATATAACGAGTTCCTGTCAAAATTCTCAACTTTTCCTTGATCGATGGATAACAACCCTCTAAACCCTAGTGCTTTCGCCAAAAAAGGCGATCGAAGGCGTAATACAAAAATTGACTTGAGCAGTAGAGCATTTACATTCAGCGTCTTGCCGTCGTCGACGAACAAATTCCATTGCTGATATCATAGAAACAAAAGCGACCAAAAAGAGTCATATATACGTTACCGGAGCTCCCTCAAATTTGCCAGTGTTGATAAGCGCTGATAAGATAATAGGTTGTTGTAGAAAAACTACTCGTAAATTTATGAGCAATACAAACAACCGTAAAAGTTGCACGTTTTGAGGATCAATATTGTCACCGAGTCGAGGCTAGGGTCATTGAAATTGGTCATTCCTATTTAAGCCTGAGACAAGTTGCTAAATGGAGGCTTACGGTGAACACGGAGGAGCAGTACGGTTGACTGAGAACAAGATGCAGCTGTGAAAATATGGGCAATGATAAGGTGTGCAAATTATATTATCTATACATAGGCCTAGGGATTGACTCTCTCCGGAGAGCTCTAATGAATCATACCACAAAACTAAACACATGCGGAACCGAAAGGGGCCAGGCCGAGCACCCTTGTAAAGCCAACCTGAGGCGACCTGCTAAACTAATCGATTCCTGGAACTATGTGCATCGCTGCCTCTCTCTTGATAATCGTGGAAGCCGGGGTTGTATGACCACCCTTCTATAGGAAGACGAGGGTACAGCTGATTAACCCGTCTTAGCTATTAGGAGAGGTTTTTGGTTTGGTTTCAGCCGAATCGACTCTTAAATTTTTCCTTATAGTACAATAGAACTAACATGCATTATGTTTGACAACAGACCCGAAAAATTTAACCGTTCAAAGTTGCAGCAAGGTTTCGTACATAGATCGTGTTACAGACATTGTTATCTGTAAAACATTAGGCTACACACTTTTAGCATAGGTACATGTTTATGAAATTTTATAGTTTAATGCCGGCTAGCGGAAAGCGCTATGGCTTAGCTTGCAGAAGTGTTATAAACAGTTACTATTGCCGGATGCTGGATTGATATCACACTGAAACTCAAATTTTTAATTTAATTTTTTTAAACTTTTTTGATTTGCTTCAATTTAGTAAAATAGCATGTCGTTCGATTCAGCCCGCTGGAGCAAATTGGGGCTTCATTAATCGAGCAATTCCACTTTAAATTATAACAAGAAGGCAGACGGAATTAATCCGGATTTTTATAAACGGAACTTGAGCTATGAAAACTTAATGCAAATAATCCCACGTTATATATAGCAGCCATAAAAATCTGCAAGTTTTTGGCCCAAATTTGGTATCGACACCATCAATATTTCAATACAAGGGTTATTCTAGTGATATCGATATATAGAGATAATATGCCATTTTAACCTCACTGTGTTATACCTATTTCATTTGAATAAGTTAACCTCTTACAAAGTTGTAGAACCAAAATCCAAGCTCTTTTCCTTCCAAAACGTGTTCTTTGGCTCGTACTTACAGTTTTACAGAGGGTTGGAAACATAATTATTCACCTATATGCGTCGTTAGTCAATATCTAATAATGACAAGTTTGGGCATTCCGCAGTTCCGTTCCTGAATTCTAAACTAAACTTAGCGACAAAAACAATGTGCGATAATGAAGGATGTTAAATATTGTTGTCTTTTGAAGGATCTGTTGAAGTCAGGAAGATGTAGATAAATGTTGCGTTGGAAACAGAATACAGTCTAGTGTAGTTTTATAACCGTCATGAAAACCGTCGGCCGGCCGTTAATCTTCAACCAGCCGGCCGACCGTGGACCGTTTAAGAATTTATTTCGCGTCCGTTGGCAAAAACAATTTTCCAATTTTCTGTCATTAACGGTGGTGAATGTCAAATTTTCGAACAAATACTGAAGAAGGATATCAAGTTCGTATCGTAATAGGACAAGCCTCTTGGCCAGTCAGCCGTTCGTCGGTCGTTGCGAAGCCGTTGAGCTGTACGTTGGCTGTTATTACTCGACGGTTGGTCCTTCGTTGACGACCAGCTGTCAGCAGGCCATTTGATGTCAAAGCCCGGCCATCATTCGGCTGAAAATTCGACAAGCCGGCCCACGATCGGCCGTTTCACTTCAAAACCGGCGTTTAACACTAGTATCCACGTTGAAAACTGAAACTATATATGTATTTCTATCTGCATAGAGCAACGTCGCTACTAACTTCTAAAAGCAACTTACAAAAGCTATCGATCCAGTGTCATTAACTGTTGCAAAGCTGAAACAGATAGATAGGTCTTCCATACGAATCAATGTCCGCACTCACCACCCGAAATGGGTCAGTTTTGAAGATACAGCGGAAATTTTGACACCGTTCGACTCAGCTCACCAATGCTGTTCGAATGGTACGTAAACCTAAAGGTTTATTAAGATAACAATTTTTTCTATCATTTTAATTACCAAAGTGGGACCCTAAATAAAATGAAAAAATTTTTTGTCATAACACTGGCCCAAATAGATACTTTATAAGTCGATTGAGTCTAATGGTGCTAAAATTTACACTGTACCTTCAAAATTGATAAATTTCGGGCTTTTGGATTCTATCAAAGACCCTAGGATAGTAACAGTCATAATTCAACTAACTTTGCCATTCGTCGTTTCGTTCGAGGATTCACTTCATCGCGTAGTGTCATTGAGAAAGGCTTCGGGATAGTAATTTTTGGGGTCCATTGGCTCGTCCCAGCACCACAGCTGGTGTTTCCCGAATTCGCTTGCTTAGCAGTTTCACCGCTTTGACGCCGCGTTTGTCTTCGAAACGACGACTTCGCCATCGTCATCGTGGGGATTGACGAATGCGGTCTTTGTTGCAGCGACATCGATGTTGAACATCCAGGATCTGGACGAGAAAACAAGATGTTGGTTGATCGTGGCTCGTGATTGCCCAGCAACATGGCAGTTGATGGTCTTGCGTCGATTATATCCAGTGAATCGTCACCACTTGATGCCTATAAAAAGTATATATGAAGATTTTAAATTTACAAACATACAAAATTTGCATGCTACCAGTTATTCAGCTTTAGCAGATGCATATTAGTTGAATTTAGAGACACAATTGGCTAAACCTTCGACTTAAATTGAGTTACTGCTCAATCTTATCATACTTTACTGAAACCGATACATTAGTCAACGAATAGACATAATATCCGTGATACATGTTAACCACCTACTACTGACTCCTAATAGTTAGATGCAAAAACCGGATTGCCTTAGGCCTAGACTTACGCAAATAAATCACTGCTCAATCTTATCACACTTACGGAAAATGATATATTAGCACACGAGCAGAAACAATTTTCTAGATACCAGCTACTGGAGTCCCGATGACGCCCCATTGCTCAATCGGAACACGGCATTGACTTAAGCACAGGTCCTTGGTTTTCTATTTCTATCTGCATGTCAGCGATCAATCGTACCATACTTACCGAAACTGATATGTCTGTCGAGGAACAGACTGAATTTCCATGATACCAGTTGCTCGACTCCTGCTGACGCCCAATAGTTGCATCCAAATACGGCGTTGATTCGCCATCGTTGGCCAGAAACGACTGTGCCTGTGGTGAGGTGATGATCTGAGATTGCGGTGTGGTCATCTCGTGGACATATGTTGCCCCTGAGATTGGTCTTCGTTCCGGCATATTGATTTGTCGATCCAGTTCCAGAGCGTCATGATCATACTGATTCTCAAGCTGCTCACGCTTGTGTTCTAATTCACTGTTGTACATTAAATCGAGGAGACGTAAATCCTCACGGTGTTGAAGTCGTAGACGAGCGATTTCGGCAAATTTTTCGTCCATAATTAATTGTAATATTTAATTGAATTAATATTATACAAAAATTAAATTTATAAACGCATATTCTTAAAAATATAGAGTAATAATGAATTATGAATTTTAAAATAAATAAAAAATTAAATAATACAATATGTAATAAAAATTGAGAAATAGAATTGAGGAAATGTGGCTAAAGTATATAAATTTTTTTTAAACGAGATGATATTTGGATGTGGATAAGACTGTTAGACTAACTTGATACACTTTTTGCGTTTTTTAGTATTTAAAATCTCATGTTTGAGGACATTGAGTCCTGTTTGAATAATGTATTTTTAAATTACCGATATTAAGCTACCGTGTGATTGCTAGCTGTGTAGATGTCAAAAACTTGAAAACATTGCATAATTTCTAGCTGTTGGACTGGTATATTTTAAAATAATTTATGGTGTATCTAACGCCTAAAACAATTGATTTTCATAGGAACAGCGGGAAATTATCCACCTCTGAGGTTCGGAATCCCCGTCCTTGTGGCACCGCCGATCGCCTTCTGGAAATTAAGCTGATCACCGTCCTGCGCCGAAGGCGCGCGGAAAAGTTTTGGCACAAATAGGCGAAAATCCGGCGCAAATGAACAAAACTATGGCAAGATTGGCAAGAATTGTGGAAAATGGCAAAACCCAGTGGAAATAATGTAAAAATGAGTGCCAAAAAATTTCGAAAATTTTAGTTACAAAAATATTCAAAATTTATCCCCCGCTTGACAAGTGGCTCCGAATTACTCACTATCGCCCACGGACATCGCCTATGTATGCCTAAAACGTTGTTTTAAGTACCCTTCTAGATAGTGTTGGGCACCGGGCAGAATAGCCGCCGGCCGGAAGGCGGCCGCAGGGCTTCCGGCGGCTAGCCGATTCAGTTTTTCCCCGGTCGGTCGCCAACAACCAGCCGGCCGACCAGCCGGTATTGCTGCTGGCCGGGTACCCTGGTATTCATGCCAGCCGGCTAGTCCGATGCTCTGGCCGGCTGGGTAGGCCACTACTTCAGTCGGCCAGGTAGGCGGCTATTCCGGCGGGCCGGAGAAGGCAGTATGCCTTAACGGCCGGTGTTTGGACATCCCTGTAAACAGAGCACTATATCATGTTGTGCTATAACAGCCTTGTTACGTGCAAATTGATTTTGTTATGTTATATATAAACAAATTATACATTTTATTTAAAGTTTACTATTGCGAAACCTAACTTTCTCTTAATATATGTGCAATTTTAACGATAACTGTAATCAATATCCAGGGTCGTGTTTATGGACGGTGGCTACTGGGGACTTAGCCCCACCAGTTTCAAAATCTAGCCCCCCCCCCCCAGTTTCAGCTTTCACAGTAAAGTCCGTACACCTCTCCGCTACGCGAGTTTCTAATTGGAGTTATATATTGGGCGCGTTTCTCAATCGAAACCTCGTTTTTTCCTTCACATATCCATTCACACAAATATCCACAGCAACATTTCGATACATTCATATTATTGAATTGCGATAATTTCCTGTTATTTTTTCAGTGACGTGGGCTCAAGTTCTCTGCAGGAGTAGTACCTCTCGTAGTAGTGATACGCAACATACAGCCCCTCCTGTATAATTGGTCTTAGGATCCTAGGGGAAATGGCAAGCTAGGAATTGACGTATACCTCTGCCAGACTACCAAGACCGTCTCAGAACCTGCACGTAGTGGGCCTGCTACGCTAATGTGAGCGGATCTAGGATATAAAGATCTCGACGAGGACGGGACGTGGTGGGAATCAGTTTTGTTCATGGTATGCCCATTCCGCCACGGTCACATACCTATCTGATCTAGTCACTTCTTATAGTGAATATCGAGTATTCAGTTATTATGTCGCACCAATCACTATGCTGTCATTGTCATCAGAATTCTTTGCTGTGAATTAATTAATGTCAAGCTGATTTTGGCGCCTTGTGTTTTAACAGTGGTGTGTTAACAATTCCGTTAAGCCTTAGTTTGCTAAATGCTTCGAAAATTGCCAATTTTGTGGCTCGCGTAACTCATTAAAACAAACAGACAGATTTTGGTAAAACTTTTATTCTATGAGCCTTTACGTACCGTTGCATCGTCTAGTCGAGACCGAAATTTACGTCACATGGGCCCGTTTCCACTCGCTTGCGAGTTACTGAAACGAGTGAATCTAGTTTCCCCAAATAAGTTTCTAGCGTGCGAGTGTTTGAAAATTTTATTGTGTGAAAAATTGTTTTATTGCCGATATGGTTTGGTTAATTTTGCCAGACCTCCGCGAATTGTAAGTCATACACCATAAATTTGTGTATTAACATAGGGAACAGGTGGAATCATGCTCGCTAACATTTAGGTCTGCTATTTTACGGATTTGCTTTGTGATCTATTTATTAGTACTATTTGCCAGGTCGCAAAGACAAAATAAAAAGTTGAGATCTCGGCACTTCTGTATGTAGAATTTTGCACAAAGTTTACGTTAGAAACCATATATATTGTCGAGGCTCTCAGAACACAATACCAAATCAATTGTGGAAAAAACGGTTCTCGGCCTTAAGCCACAACCATAACCATCAAGCTGTGACGGCTTTTCGGCTGGCACGCAATTGCATACGTAACAACGTAGAACATCAGCAGCAGCGCGGAATAGCGCTTTTTGTGCCTTGAGCATCAAAAAGGCTTATGCCAACGAGAGGCTAGGTGGGCCATGAGTTACAATTCCGCCAGAAATAGATTAGTATCCAAGCCAAGAAAAAAGGAAGAGCGAAAGCAATATACAATCTACTGGGGCTACAGTTTCGAATTGCTGGACACGCCCCTGTCAATATTAGATCCGTGGGTACGCAAATATGTATTGACAATTACGTCGCAGTCGCGTAGATTGGACAGTCGAATAACCTGATATTTCCGCTCGGCACAGGATGTTGGTTACTGATTTTGTCGGCAATACAGCTTGTTTTTACGTGAAGTATTTAATATCACATAATTTTTACCTATAATCCAGCACATGAATTTATACACTTAGCATAGTTGCATTGTCCCATTGTGAGTATATATTGGGAGACTTTACAACGGACCGCAGCAGTCCATTTACCAACTAAAAAGTCTCGGATTCGTCTTAGCTCACAGGCAGCAACAAATTGCAAATAAGGTAGCGTTGAGCAATATCTGATTTAAGAGGATTTCGCAAACGTTATATGCCAGGTAACTATTGTCGCTAAAGGCATCGTTCTAAAATATAAGCAATTTTTGGAAGAGTTGCGTCGATTAAATATTTGTTACACTGTAATAGAAACTTCAGCGTAAAGAGCATTGCGGTTTTACCCGTAACTGCGTACCAGGGGAACTCATATTGAGTAAAGTATATATATATCGTATATTAATTACTGGCATTTGAAAACTCAAAATAAAAAATAAAATATTTAACGCATCGTCATGCAAATTTAGTGTTTTAAGAAAAAATCGAATTGTGCAAACATAATTTTGGAGAGGTTCACAGAAATGCTGGATGACAGCAGGAAAGGTCGCCGGCCGGGCCATAATCCGGTTTTCCCTGCCACTTTCCGGTTCGCCGGCCTGCCGTTTTAGTGGCCTACGAAAATTCTCGCTTGTACCCAAACACTACCTGTATATACAAAACACGTCGAGTGGCGAAATCCCAACTACAGTCCAAACTACTTGAAATTGATTTAAACCTAAATTTCAAAGCGCGGACATTATATCCGATTATGATGAACCTAAAATTGTCTAGGATTCCTAAATTTATTTCGGAGTTATAGATGATGCAATGAAAATTATCACATTTACACGTTTTATAAAGTGAAATAGTCCAAAGTAGTATCTTTTTCATGGTAAATAGACCAAGGCTTAGATCTAGATGTCAAAAGCGCCCTAGTTCACATAAAGATTATTGCAGTCACTGGTCAGTTATGCATGTCATCGCTTCATCGTAACAAATTGTCCCAGCGATCAGTACAGCATTTTTGGAAATTTTAAAACAAACCATTGCGAAGCGATTTCCTTGTGAACCGACTTAAAGTTGCCGATTTAAGTTAATATATTTATTTCATATTTTTTATTTATCTATTTTTTATTTATTTATTTATGTATTTATTTATGTATTTATTTATTTATTTATTTATTTATTTATTTATTTATTTATTTATGTGTCATTTATTATATATATTTAAATAACTTTTTCCCGTTTTCTTGATTCCATATTTCTTTATTCAGCATGCAGATTATATATATAACAGATATGTTAAATAAAGAGATATACATATTTATTTATATTTTATTATCAAATTTATCTGTCTAAATATTACATATCTATGTATTTATTTCATTTATGTATTGTATATATTAACATTAACTTTATATAATATATATTAACGAAATTATAACACTTATTTTGGGATTAATTTCTTTTAATATTATTTAATAATATTGATTAATATGAAAATGCCATAATATTTATATATTTTATTTATTATTTTAGCTTTATTAATTTATTTAAATATAAATATATATTGATCTATCTGTTTAGTTAATTTATTTATGCATTTATATATTTTAGTTATTTGTATACAAATTTAATAAGCTATATTAGAAGTTTTTACTAGACCTACCCGTCTGAAAAAGGCGTGGCTTTTTTAAGTCTTTAGTCGAACTTCAAGCTTCAAATCTTTCAAAACGCATAGTGGCAGTCTTTAGCCATCAAAATGTATGCGTAGCACTAGCGTTTTGAACCGGGTCGCGATTACATTTCACTGCGTCCCTGTTACCATTTGACCCAAAATATTCTCGATAATATTGAAAAAATAAGACTTATTAAATCAAGCCGTATTTTGTGGTAAGGACTACGACAGGCTGCAAATGAACGCATATTTAAAATATCCATGCGTATCAATAACTATTTGAGCTAAAAATTCCACATTATAATATTGTGATAAGATTAACTAGCCCAAGCACAGTGAAAAACCTTTCGTGGTTAGACGAAGGCCCAACTTATCGATCCTGTGGTGCCCACTAAACCTTGCAAATCCACCAAACACCAAATTTTCAATATTGAGTTATTACAGCCTAGCCCATAATGACAGTCTATATTCCAATAAAGACTATATACTAGATACAATATGCGTTATTAGCTGTGAAAACACAGGCTATAGAAATGCCAAATACCGTCGGCTATGAGTCAAAAGCCAGGAGCTATATTTAACCTGGTAATGACGCATCAAATGACTAAACATTTGCTGAACACACTATATTTTATAATTATGGAGGAGGGAGAGATGAAACCAATAATCACTCACGCTAACGCGAGGAAAATTATAGAGGTCGCTCGAGAAGTTAGTTGATTTAACAGAACACAAACACGATGGCACTAAGAACACGGAAACCATAGCAGCAACAGTGTAGTGTAGCAAAGCCACTGATGATGATAATATATTCGTTGGGGTAGGTAGATACGTAAAGTCACAGTCAAGTTATCAGGTGTAGTATTAAGTGTTCAAGCATTTTGCATGTGTATTATTTACATGTATATATGTAAGGTATATCTTGCACAGAAAATCGTAGAAATAATATAATTATGTGTATTTCAGCTAGCAAGAGTGAAGCCTCGTTTTCAAATGTACGATAAATGGCAATTAAAAAAATTATAACCGTTAGGTGATTACCCAAGACGTATACAAACATTTAAATTCAGCAATAAAACTAAACTATGATCTATTTTTGGCATTAGTAGCACAGCAGGGTGCGCCTTTAAAATGGACATCGACAACAGGCAGCTATGCGGCGTTTACTTTATAATTTCCCCGCTGTTTAGAACTTTTGTCCACCTGTAGTCTCAACCCTATCATGTACACAGTCAGGGTACACCCTTACTGTAAATCAATTTTCGAACGTGTTCGGCACACCCCTAGATTCGACGTTAGTTCTTTAAAGTGTCGTACATACCCTTAGCTATCAATTTGGTGCGAATTAACTGTAACGGACACCGTCCGTAGCTAACGCGGTGTATTAATCAAATGTGCTGTGTAGTTTTTTCACAAATCGCCGATATTTGTATCTAGGCCAAATGAACGTTGGTGAAATAATGCAATGCAACACACTGTCAATGAAACTGCAAGACGGCACGGTGTTTTTCACACTGTCTAGAAGTGGCAACACCCCTAGCTAGCTAGCTATCTTTGAAAAAATTTATAAAAAATGGGTGCGTCTACTCTCAGATAACAGTTGATCATTTGAACAGTTTTTTCATTTATTACTGAATAAATTTATTCTAGAATAGATTATTTTGTTGTCTAGGAACAATATACAGTGCTAAAATGCAACGTCTATGGAAGAATTTTATGAGTTTTTACACTTCAATGCGATTATAGAATACCCTGTACAATGTAAATTATTTGCCTGTATCTTCCTTTGTTTGCAAGGAGGGTTTGAAAAATTTCTTATTTCGGGCCTAAATCAGTTCGAATTAAGATGTTATCGTCTATAATCTATGAAGGGGCAAACATAAGGCATTAAACTTTTTTCAATTTGCAAGGCATCAACGAACTTACCTGTAATAATAATATAAAAGCCAAATAAGCCCTTCATGAGACTATAACGTTACGAAAACCAGTATTTTGAACCAATACCTTGTCGGCTGAGTTGTTGTTATTTATAACTTGAGATTGGTTGGCAAAATTTGGTTTGATTCATACCAAATTCACCATTATATAGAAAGCTTGCAAAATAACTCAGCATCAACCTCTCCGCAACGGAAAAGTATCTGCTCTTGAGAAATTTAGGGTAATTTTGCTGTTATCAAATATTACTTGGAAATGGTTGCTTCAGATAAAATAAATATTTACGGTGCATGTGACTTATGTTGAATTACACACGCGGTTGTTGACTTAGTAACGGTTCCGGCCTTTATAGAGGAATTACCCGGACAAACACTATATTTCAATTCAAAATTAGGTATATTTTGCCTTTTAACATTTTATTGTATCGATCAATATGCCTGAAAATAGCTGCTGCATACTTCTACAGCAATTATTATTCGTGAAAAACAAATAATAATTTTCGTGTATATATATCGCTAACTGCATGTAGCAGACCACAGAATTTCTTAGTCTTACTTAGACGAGTATCCAAAGTATGTATATATTAAGTGACACTGCTAAACTCAACGTACTCAGCGCAGCATGTTGTTAACAAATCAATTTTGGGTGCTTGACCAGACCCACAAAATGTGATTTGGCAACAGAACTCGTAGGCGCGAAGTGAGTTTTATAAAATTGTATTTATTTCCTCAAAATTGGATGAGGTTTAGGACTAAATATTTACACCGTCCACCTGTAAGCTGTAGTCAACCAGATTCTCGTTTCAAAAACTTTTTGTCAGGGGCCCAACATGAGGAGGAAGGGCAAAGGGGCCGCCACTACTTTTTGGTAAAGATCGGAAAAAATAAGATTTTTTCTTTATGTCACGCACAATTTTTCCTTACGGTCCCAAATTTCAGTCCATCCCAGTTTTGAATAGCCCGCTGTGATCCTGCTTTATATTTTCCAAATCAAATACGTTTTCGTGGACAAGAATGCAATAACCTAAATAAGATTTTTTCCTTATGTCACGCACAATTTTTCCTTACGGTCCCAAATTTCAGTCCTCTCCCAGTTTTGAATAGCCCGCTGTGATCCTGCTTTATATTTTCCAAATCAAATACGTTTTCGTGGACAAGAATGCAATAACCTAAATAAGATTTTTCCTTATGTCACGCACAATTTTTCCTTACGGTCCCAAATTTCAGTCCTCTCCGAGTTTTGAATAGCTCGCTGTGATCCTGCTTTATATTTTCCAAATCAAATACGTTTTCGTGGACAAGAATGCAATAACCTAAATAAGATTTTTTCCTTATGTCACGCACAATTTTTCCTTACGGTCCCAAATTTCAGTCCTCTCCCAGTTTTGAATAGCTCGCTGTGATCCTGCTTTATATTTTCCAAATCAAATGCGTTTTCGTGGACAAAAATGCAAAACCT
Source organism: Trileptium ribeirensis (assembly GCA_030248225.1). Lineage (NCBI taxonomy): Eukaryota > Metazoa > Nematoda > Enoplea > Enoplida > Thoracostomopsidae > Trileptium > Trileptium ribeirensis. The sequence goes on along the minus strand of JASANE010008028.1, from coordinate 7,275 downwards.
AAGGCGGAAAAAATGGCAGGTTTTGAAGATAATAGCGATGTGTATATCAAATGCCAAGCCTTTCCATCTTCATCATGCCTCTGGGTGAAGCTCACTAATTCCTATTAATTAAATAATATCGTTTGTTGGCATCTTTTGAAGACAAACGAATGCATTTCTGTTGCCTAAATTATAAACTTCTACGAAATTATTACGCGTTATTCCATTTTTTACGTTTTAATTCAATTGAAGTTAATTAGCAAAACTACCAAAACGTTGAATTTTAACTGGATTTGGTTGATAACTTTCGTGTTTAAATGCGACGGACTCCTGTTTTTGTCTAAAGTATCCAGGTATAAATCAGTGTTATTTCATTTTTTACGTTTTAATTCAATTGAAGTTAATTAGCAAAACTACCAAAACGTTGAATTTTAACTGGATTTGGTTGATAACTTTCGTGTTTAAATGCGACGGACTCCTGTTTTTGTCTAAAGTATCCAGGTATAAATCAGTGTTATTTCATTTTTTACGTTTTAATTCAATTGAAGTTAATTAGCAAAACTACCAAAACGTTGAATTTTAACTGGATTTGGTTGATAACTTTCGTGTTTAAATGCGACGGACTCCTGTTTTTGTCTAAAGTATCCAGGTACAAATCAGTGTTATTCCATTTTTTACGTTTTAATTCAATTGAAGTTAATTAGCAAAACTACCAAAACGTTGAATTTTAACTGGATTTGGTTGAAAACTTTCTGTTGAAGAAAATGCGACGGACTCCTGTTTTTGTCTAAAGTATCCAGGTACAAATCAGTGTCATTCCATTTTTTACGTTTTAATTCATTGAAATTTAGATACTTTTTTTACGTTGTAATTCATTTGAAGTTAATTAGCAAAACTACCAAAACGTTGAATTTTAACTGGATTTGGTTGATAACTTTCGTGTTTAAATGCGACGGACTCCTGTTTTTGTCTAAAGTATCCAGGTACAAATCAGTGTCATTCCATTTTTTACGTTTTAATTCAATTGAAGTTAATTAGCAAAACTACCAAAACGTTGAATTTTAACTGGATTTGGTTGAAAACTTTCGTGTTTAAATGCGGCGGACTCCTGTTTTTGTCTAAAGTATCCAGGTACAAATCAGTGTTATTCCATTTTTTACGTTTTAATTCAATTGAAGTTAATTAGCAAAACTACCAAAACGTTGAATTTTAACTGGATTTGGTTGATAACTTTCGTGTTTAAATGCGACGGACTCCTGTTTTTGTCTAAAGTATCCAGGTACAAATCAGTGTTATTCCATTTTTTACGTTTTAATTCAATTGAAGTTAATTAGCAAAACTACCAAAACGTTGAATTTTAACTGGATTTGGTTGATAACTTTCGTGTTTAAATGCGACCGGTACAAATCAGTGTTATTCCATTTTTTACGTTTTTTTTATTTTTTTTGTCAATTTTAACTGGATTTGGTTGATAACTTTCGTGTTTAAATCGACGGACTCCTGTTTTTTTCTACAGTATCCAGGTACAAATCAGTGTTATTCCATTTTTTACGTTTTAATTCAATTGAAGTTAATTAGCAAAACTACCAAAACGTTGAATTTTAACTGGATTTGGTTGATAACTTTCGTGTTTAAATGCGACGGACTCCTGTTTTTGTCTAAAGTATCCAGGTACAAATCAGTGTTATTCCATTTTTTACGTTTTAATTCAATTGAAGTTAATTAGCAAAACTACCAAAACGTTGAATTTTAACTGGATTTGGTTGATAACTTTCGTGTTTAAATGCGACGGACTCCTGTTTTTGTCTAAAGTATCCAGGTACAAATCAGTGTTATTCCATTTTTTACGTTTTAATTCAATTGAAGTTAATTAGCAAAACTACCAAAACGTTGAATTTTAACTGGATTTGGTTGATAACTTTCGTGTTTAAATGCGACGGACTCGTTTTTGTTTAAAGTATCCAGGTACAAATCAGTGTTATTCCATTTTTTACGTTTTAATTCAATTGAAGTTAATTAATGTTAAAAATGTCTAATTTCAACTGGATTTGGTTGATAACTTTCGTGTTTAAATGCGACGGACTCCTGTTTTTGTCTAAAGTATCCAGGTACAAATCAGTAAACTACGAATTCTCTCATATCGTGTAGGAGCAACCGGCCTGAGGCATCGGTCCTCAACCTCTGTGTGAAGCGACGGGTTGCCCGACCCCCGTTACCGACGGCATTGTATGAAGTAAAAGTTTAAAAGAATACAAAGCAAAGTGTCATTCAGTTTTAAAATACTTACAACAGACAAATAATGAACCGAGTATAGGATTAAATGAGTAAATAATTTTATAAATGAATTATCTTGTGGTATGCAGGTTATAAATCCTAAACGGTCGTCGATATAATGATTATACCAAGAAACTCTTACGTCCAACACTAGTCGCCTCATTTGTTTTGTTTTGTGACAGTCAGTTATAGTTTTATAAAAGCATGACAGCCTAAATGGAGTTCAAAATGTATCGTTTTCTTTACCAAACTTTCTTAATACAGTTTCCGTTATAGATTTCTATTATTATATATACTGTGTTTTATTGTTAAAATGTTTTTGTTTTGATTTTAGCCAGCTCACAAAAAAATTTTTTTGCCTACTTACTGACAACGTTTACTTTTGCGCCTAACCGTTACTTATATTGCATTGCATATTCAAGATCGTTTCTATTGTTTTGTTATTTCGTTTTTTCTCGCATACTATCATGGTATGGGCTTGATTGCACAGTGACAAGTTTTTCGCGCGGCGGGCGTTTTATAACGTAAACGCCGCATTAATCTTCGATATCGGCAGTATAAAAATGACCTAATTTATGAAAAAATGAAAGATCAATTATCATAATTTTTTCAGTGGTTGAACCAACTAGAAAGACGCAAGGGTTAGGATATAAAGGTTGATCCAATCGTCCTTATTAAAATGCTGTGATTTTGTATCGGTTTTTGGGGTAGCTAGCTTTCTGTGTTTTATTCATCCATACTGGTTCGGTATGTTGCTATTAATTCCTTTTTACCCGCACTAAATTTTTAAGGTTAGCATATCTGCAGCGTTTCAAAGCACGTTGAAAAACTCGCATCACAGTTCAAATGACCTGCAAGGTAATGCAGGACACGCTTTACTGAAACGTGGTCTAGTGGTTTAAGGCGATGACCCGTCCTACCAATCCAAAAAGTAGATGTTGAATTTCAAGTGAATTTTCACGGTCTTTTTTTCCAACCAAATAAATGATGCTCCTAACGTATAAAATCATGACGGGACTAACATACGACTAAGGAAAGGTGATTGAAGGCTTTGCAATGTTATTTATTCTATTGATGTGAATTGATAAATGATAAATTTATGTACCAAAGTCGAGATTGTCGTAGGTTTACAAATATTGACGAACAGAACTTCAGGAGTATAGATCACAGGTTTCCGGTTGAACATACCTCAAATCGCTGAAACTCAACGGTCCTACGAAGCGTCTAGTTTGAGTTTTGACAAATAATATTATTTGACTGTGAGCCGACAGAACATTTCACTGTAAAACCATATTTTAACTATAAATGCATTCACTATAAGCAAAATACACACTCATTGTATAATAATTTTAGTAAATATATTTACTTAATATATACAACATCAACTATTGGATATATATATTACAGTTAATAGAGAAATGCCAAGTATAAACCACAGTAAGAGACAGACACACATCCGTTGTAGTACAACTATATGGTGCCAGGAATTGGCAATAGTATGAGCTGAGTATTCGTTTTGGTCGCTATGGAAACACAGCGAAAGTAAACTACAAGCGCTAAACTTGAAAAGCTTGGGAAGACTAAAAGCGAACGGGAAATACGGAAAACCACGGAAGTGAGCTTATATGAGTAGGAACTTTTTATATATATATAATCCATTGTCTCAATAAAGACTTATATATGGATTATATATATTTAAATAAACTAAAGATAATTTGCATTTGGTATCGCTTCTTAAAACATTCAAACTTTTAGCTCGGTATTGCATGAAAATTGGAGCTCAGATTTTTAGTATGGGGCAGCCAATATTAAAATTTTACAGTTAAACTTGCCCAAAGTCTCAACGTATTCAAAAATGTCAATTATATTGAAGCGAATGTGTTTCGTTGCATCAGCAGCTGCAGTTATCGAAGAACAAGTTCGGTATTGAATGAAAATTGGAGTTCACATTTATAGTATGGGGCAGCCAATATTAAAATTTTATAGTTAAACTTGCCCAAGTTGTACAACGTATTCAAAAATGACAATTATATTGAAGCGAATGTGTTTCGTTGCATCAGCAGCTGCAGTTATCGAAGAACAAGTTCGGTATTGAATGAAAATTGGAGTTCACATTTATAGTATGGGGCAGCCAATATTAAAATTTTATAGTTAAACTTGCCCAAAGTCTCAACGTATTCAAAAATGTCAATTATATTGAAGCGAATGTGTTTCGTTGCATCAGCAGCTGCAGTTATCGAAGAACAAGTTCGGTATTGAATGAAAATTGGAGTTCACATTTATAGTATGGGGCAGCCAATATTAAAATATTATAATTGGACTTGCCCAAAGTCTCAACGTATTCAAAAATGTCAATTATATTGAAGCGAATGTGTTTCGTTGCATCAGCAGCTGCAGTTATCGAAGAACAAGTTCGGTATTGAATGAAAATTGGAGTTCACATTTATAGTATGGGGCAGCCAATATTAAAATTTTATAGTTAAACTTGCCCAAAGTCTCAACGTATTCAAAAATGTCAATTATATTGAAGCGAATGTGTTTCGTTGCATCAGCAGCTGCAGTTATCGAAGAACAAGTTCGGTGTTGGATGAAAATTGGAGCTCACATTTATAGTATGGGGCAGCCAATATTAAAATTTTATAGTTAAACTTGCCCAAAGTCTCAACGTATTCAAAAATGCCAATTATATTGAAGCGAATGTGTTTCGTTGCATCAGCAGCAGCAGTTATCGAAAAAGAACAAGTTGGGTATTGAAATGAAAATTTGGAGTTCACATTTATAGTATGGGGGAAGCCAATATTAAAATTTTATAGTTAAACTTGCCCAAAGTCTCAACGTATCTTAACGTCTACGAAGAATGTCAATTATATTGAAGCGAATGTGTTTCGTTGCATCAGCAGCTGCAGTTATCGAAGAACAAGTTCGGTATTGAATGAAAATTGGAGTTCACATTTATAGTATGGGGCAGCCAATATTAAAATTTTATAGTTAAACTTGCCCAAAGTCTCAACGTATTCAAAAATGCCAATTATATTGAAGCGAATGTGTTTCGTTGCATCAGCAGCAGCAGATATCGAAGAAGAAGTTCGGTGTCCGGATGAAAATTGGAGTTCACATTTATAGTATGGGGCAGCCAATATTAAAATTTTATAGTTAAACTTGCCCAAAGTCTCAACGTATTCAAAAATGCCAATTATATTGAAGCGAATGTGTTTCGTTGCATCAGCAGCAGCAGTTATCGAAGAACAAGTTCGGTATTGAATGAAAATTGGAGTTCACATTTATAGTATGGGGCAGCCAATATTAAAATTTTATAGTTAAACTTGCCCAAAGTCTCAACGTATTCAAAAATGCCAATTATATTGAAGCGAATGTGTTTCGTTGCATCAGCAGCAGCAGTTATCGAAGAACAAGTTCGGTGTTGGATGAAAATTGGAGCTCACATTTTTAGTATGGGGCAGCCAATATTAAAATTTTATAGTTAAACTTGCCCAAAGTCTCAACGTATTCAAAAATGTCAATTATATTGAAGCGAATGTGTTTCGTTGCATCAGCAGCTGCAGTTATCGAAGAACAAGTTCGGTATTGAATGAAAATTGGAGTTCACATTTATAGTATGGGGCAGCCAATATTAAAATTTTATAGTTAAACTTGCCCAAAGTCTCAACGTATTCAAAAATGCCAATTATATTGAAGCGAATGTGTTTCGTTGCATCAGCAGCAGCAGTTATCGAAGAACAAGTTCGGTGTTGGATGAAAATTGGAGCTCACATTTATAGTATGGGGCAGCCAATATTAAAATTTTATAGTATCAAACTTGCCCAAAGTCTCAACGTATTCAAAAATGCCAATTATATTGAAGCGAATGTGTTTCGTTGCATCAGCAGCTACAGTTATCGAAGAACAAGTTCGGTATTGAATGAAAATTGGAGTTCACATTTATAGTATGGGGCAGCCAATATTAAAATTTTATAGTTAAACTTGCCCAAAGTCTCAACGTATTCAAAAATGCCAATTATATTGAAGCGAATGTGTTTCGTTGCATCAGCAGCTGCAGTTATCGAAGAACAAGTTCGGTGTTGGATGAAAATTGGAGCTCACATTTTTAGCATGCGACCGCTAATATTAAAATTTTATAGCAAAACTTGCCCAAAGTCTCAACGTATTCAAAAATGTCAATTATATTGAAGCGAATGTGTTTCGTTGCATCAGCAGCTGCAGTTATCGAAGAACAAGTTCGGTGTTGGATGAAAATTGGAGCTCACATTTATAGTATGGGGCAGCCAATATTAAAATTTTATAGTTAAACTTGCCCAAAGTCTCTGCCAGCGTATTCAAATATGCCAATTATATTGAAGCGAATGTGTTTCGTTGCATCAGCAGCAGCAGTTATCGAAGAACAAGTTCGGTATTGAATGAAAATTGGAGTTCACATTTATAGTATGGGGCAGCCAATATTAAAATTTTATAGTTAATTTGCCCAAGTTCTAACGTATTCAAAAATGTCAATTATATTGAAGCGAATGTGTTTTGTTGCATCAGCAGCTGCAGTTATCGAAGGACAAGTTCGGTGTTGGATGAGAATTGAAGTTCACATTTATAGTATGGGGCAGGCAATATTAAAATTTTATAGTTGAACTTGCCCAAGTCTCAACGTATTCAAAAATGCCGATTATATTGAAGCGAATGTGTTTGGTTGGATCAGCAGCTGCAGTTATCGAAGAACAAGTTCGGTATTGAATGAAAATGGAGCTCACATTTATAGCATGGGGCAACCAATATTAAAATTTTATAGCAAAACTTGCCCAAAGTCTCAACGTATTCAAAAATGTCAATTATATTGAAGCGAATGTGTTTCGTTGCATCAGCAGCTGCAGTTATCGAAGAACAAGTTCGTTGTACCAAATGAAAATTGCGAGCTTCACATTTTAACATGCGGCAGCTAATATTAAAATTTTATATTAACTCTTGCCCAAAACTTGACGTAGCACACGCAAAATGAACCAAGAAGATCAACATAAA